>SJYC01066611.1:0-19894 GCA_006408675.1 Madoqua kirkii | reverse complement strand
CATTAAAAAGCAGATACATTACTTTTCCAACAAAAATTTATCTAGTCAAGGCTATGTTTTTTCTAGTAGTCATGTATGCACGTGAGAGTTGGACTATAAAGAATGTTGACCACTGAAGAATTGATGTTTTTGAACTGTGGTGTTGGAGAAGACTCTTGAGAGTCCCTTGGACTGCAGGGAAATCCAACCAGGCCATCCTAAAGATCAGTCCTGGGTGTTCATTGGAAGGACTAATATTGAAGCAGAACCTCTAATAATTTGGCCACCTGATGGGAAGAGCTGACTTATTGGAAGAGACCCTGATGCTGGGAAAAATTGAGGGCACGAGGAGAAGGGGGCAACAGAGGATAAGATGGCTGGAGGGCATCACCGACTCAGTGGACAGAGGTTGGGTGACTTTGGGAGTTGGTGATGGACAGGGAGTCCTGGAGTGCCGCAGTCCGTGGGGTTGCAAAAAGTCAGACACAAACTCTTTGCTGAACTGACAAATAAAAGCCCTCTGCAAAGAAGTCTTTAAGTTACAGACTTTCATCTCTGCCATCTCCACTTCCCTTCCCTCCCTTCTCCAGTCAGAAGCTCTTCTTGCCTGTTTACTAGACACAAGCCCCTGTATACCAGCTATTGTACTGGACTACTGTAATTTTTTAAGGTTCTGTACTGTAAGCTTAAAATATTATCATTTTGTGTGTTTGTTTTTATGTATTATTTTTTAAAAAGTATTATTGATGTATGGCAAAACCAATACAGTATTGTAAAGTAAAATAAAATAAAGTATATAAGCTTATTACAGTACTGTACAGCTGATCGTGTTAGTTGGATACCCAGGCTAACTTTGTTGGACTTTGGAACTAATTGGACTTATGGATGCACTTTCAGAATGGAACTCATTATTATGCAAGGTACTTACTTTAGAATATGTTTGCCCTATTAATTCAGTGGAATTATTTATAAGTGTGTTTTTACTCAAATGTTGACAAGAAAAGTTCTCTTTTAAGACAGAAATATGTACTTTAACATAAAGTATAGAGCATACTTTGTTCAATTATTTGCAAAATGCTGGTTGTTTGCATACATATGCGTTATATAAGCACAATAATTACTGTAATTTGACTTAGTGAAAATGACACATGAATACACAAAAATAGTAATTAGCATATCCAAAATGGAAAAATTGTTATAATTTAGAAAAAAAATATAGGCATAGCCTGACAATCAGAACTCTGAAAGGATAAGGAAGAATTGTTCATAATACTCTATCAATGAGTGATATTTAAACAAAATTTTATTAATGGTATTAGTTTTTCACATCCCCAAAGAAATACAGACAATATAAGTGCATTACTGTTGCTTTCTTCATGTATATGTGTACCTTATTTTATGAGCCAAATTAAGTTTGCTTATCTAGACTATTTTACAAACCATCCAGAAAGAATCACTCTCTGTTTCATTTGTTCTCTTAGAACAAAATTATATTATGTTATGTATCACATCCTCCCAATTATAAACAATGCTGCAATGAACATCTGTCTCTTATACACATCTAGATGTGTATAAGAGACAGGAATATTAGTTATGAGAGAATATTTAATATTCTTTCATATATTTTTGATAAAATATATTTTATGAAGAATGAAGGATATGCAAATCAGGGGATATGAAATATTATTTTTTTATAGTGGCAAGAATTTTGACAAACTGTCAAAATATTTTGTATTATTGATCAGATATTTGTTTCACTTATAGAACAAGCAAAACATTATTCTTAGATTTGTAGGTCCTATTTAAACACTTGAACATGTGATTGAGGAGAAATTGAAAACACTGGTAGCACCAGGTAAATGTTTTCTTTCTTTTTTTCTAAGTCTTACTGAATTCATTTGTTTCATTTCCATTTCTCTAACCAGCAAACTGTAGTTAAATCCAGTTTTTTTCTTATTGCTGACAGAAGGCAGAAACCACAGAGCTCTTTCCACTGTGATATAAAAGGAAAGCCACATCTAATGTAATGGCTAGGAACTGAAATGTTCAGTTTTTCACTCCTAATAGCCCTTACCTCATACTCAAATGGAGAAGGCAATGGCACCCACTCCAGGACTCTTGCTTGGAAAATCCCTTGGACGGAGGAGCCTGGTAGGCTGCAGTCCATGGCATCCCAAAGAGTCAGACACGACTGAATGACTTCACTTTCATTTTTCACTTTCCTGCATTGGAGAAGGAAATGGCAACCCACTCCAGTGTTCTTGCCTGGAGAATCCCAGGGACGGGGGAGCCTGGTGGGCTGCCGTCTATGGGGTTGCACAGAGTTGGACACGACTGAAGCGACTTAGCAGAAGCAGCAGCAGCATACTCAAATCTTGCCTCTTTTATCCCCTGGCTTCTGCTTGTTTACAGTCACCTTTCTCCTTCATCATTTTACACATATCTTGATGTCTCACTTTGTAAAGAATCTACTGGCAGTGCAATAGATCTGAGTTTGATTCCTGGGTCAGGAAGATCCCTTGGAGAAGGAAATGGCAGCCCACTTCAGTACTCTCGCCTGGGAAATCCTATGCACAGAAGAGCCTGGTGGATTACCGTCCATGGGGTTGCAAGAGTCAGACATGACTTAGTGACTAAACCTTTAACATAATCTCCTCTAATACCTTTAGCTTCAAAAATATAGTTTATCTTTGCCTTTTTGGCTTGGTTATTTGGAACTGTTTGCCTTATCCATACATTTTATAGTTCTTGCTTGAGATAGGATTATCTTTAAGCAAAATTTTGGACCAGATTATTTCCTAAATGGAATCAAGATTAAGCCTTCTTGATATTTACTGGACTGTCATATCATCTATAGAGGAAATCACTCTGATAGTTTATACTTCAAAAAAGCACATTTTAAAAGAATAGTATGATGAAAACAATATCGAGTTATGCATGATTTTACTTTCAGTTTTGGGTGTTACATAGTCTTTTAAGAATTTGGTAGCTGGTCTGATGATACTCTTTCAGGGTGATAGGGCACTTGTGGTAGTTCACTGATATATAAATATACTTAACTCCACAAAGAGCTATTTTTGCTTCACATGCCAAATATCTGTATGGAGATTTATGCACAGATATACCGTCTGATGTTTTATCTAAGTCCACTGCTGGAAGGTGCAAGTTTAATCCTAAATAGGTGTTGTTCATATTGGTCAAAATAGACTAGTAGAAATGTTAGTTCTCTTTTTACCTCCCACATTCCCAAAGTGACTGCACAGATATTCAAATTATGTTAGAAACTGACAGAAAATCCCAACATTACAGCATCTGTAACAAATACTGCGATATCTCAGAAACCCAACAAACTGAGTTTAAAACTCAAGTAATGAAGATCCTTGCTATAAAGAATAGCAAAGAAAGCCTTCTTCAGATATCAATGGGAAAAAAATAGAGGAAAAAAATAGAATGGGAAAGAGTAGAGATCTCATCAAGAGATACTACGGGAATGGAACAATAATGGACAGAAAGGATATAGACCTAACAGAAGCAGAAGATATTAAGAAGTGGCAAGAATACACAGAAAACCTTTACAAAAAAGATCTTCATGATCCAGATAATCACATGGTGTGATCACTCACCTAGGGCCAGACATCCTGGAATGTGAAGTCAAGTGAGCCTACAAACAAAGCTGGTGAAGGTGATGGAATTTCAGTTGATCTATCTCAAATCCTAAATGATGCTACTGTGAAAGTGCTGCATTCAATGTACCAGCAAATTTGGAAAACTCAGCAGTGGCCACAGGACTGGTCACTTTTTATTACAATCCCAAGGAAAGGTAATGCCAGAGAGTATTCAAACTACTGCACAAATGCATTCATCTCACATGCTAGCAAAGTAATGCTAAAAATTCTCCAAGCCAGTCTTCAACAGGCCATGAACCATGAAATTACAGATGTTCAATCTGGTTTTAGAAAAAGCAAAGGAACCAGAAAACAAACTTCCAACATCAGTTGGATCATCAAAAAAGCAAGAGAGCTTCAGAAAAACAACTACTTTTGCTTTTTGACAATGCCAAAGCCTTTGACTAAAGGATAAAAACAAACTGGAAAATTATTCAAGACATGAAAATACCAGACCACCTGACTTGCATCTTGAGAAATCTGTATGCATGTGAGGAAGCAACACTTAGAACTAGACATGGAGCAACAGACTAGTTCCAAATTGGGAAAATAGTGCTTCAAGGCTGTCTATTGTTATCATGCTTATTTAACTTATATGCAGAGTACATCATGAGAAATGCTGGGCTAGAAGAAGCACAGGCTGGAATTAATATTGCTGGGAGAAATATGAATAACTTCAGATATGCAGATGACACCACCCTAATGGCAGAAAGTGAAGAAGAACTAAAGAGCCTCTTGATGCAAGTGAAAGAGGAGAGTGAAAAAGTTGACTTAAAGCTCAACATTCAGAAAACTAAGATCATGATATCTGGTCCCATCTCATCACCTCATGGTAAACAGATGAGGAATCAGTGGCTGACTTTGTTTTTTTTTTTTTTTTTTGGGTCTCCAAAATGACTGCAGATGGTGACAGCAGCCATGAATTCAAAAGATGCTCCTTGGAAGGAAAGCTATGACCAACCTGGACAGCATATTAAAAAGCAGAGACATTACTTTGACAGCAAAGGTCTGTCTACTCAAAGCTATGGTTTGTTCAGTGGTCATGTATGAATGTGAGAGTTGGATTATAAAGAAAGCTGAGTGCTGAAGAATTGATTCTTTTGAACTGTGATGTTGGAGAAGACTCTTGAGAGTCCCTTGGACTGCAAGAAAATCCAGCCAGTCAATGGTTAAGGAAATCAGTCCTGAATATTCATTGGAAGGACTAATGAAACTCCCATACTTTGGCCACATGCTGTGAAGAACCAATCCATTGGAAAAGACCCTGATGCTTGGAAAGATTGAAGGCAGGAGCAGAAGGAGGCGACAGAGGATGAGATGGTTGTATGGCATCACTGACTCAATGGACATGAGTTTGAGTAAACTGCAGGAGTTGGTGATGGAGAAGGTGGCCTGGTGTGATGCAGTCTACGGGGTCACAAAGAATCCGATATGACCGAGCAACTGAACTGAACTGAGTGAAGAGCCCCTTGTTACTCTTATTTATATCCACCACTTGGCCAGGTTGTCCAAGGTAATCATGTGAGAGGTGGCTCAGTGCAACTTGGAGTATATATTACAACTGATTGTGGGACAAAATAAAGACACTGCCAAGGTATAAACATTGGCCATAGATATATCAGAGTGGATTTTGAGGAAACTAAAAATATAAGTTTTTTAGTCTAAAAATATATGTTTCTGTTCAGTTTGCCTAGCCTCAATGCCATAGCTCCATTTGTTCTTAAGCTAGAGGCTGGGTTTTGTAAACCCTCAATTCACATGGCAATGACATTGATAGAAAGCTTTGAAATAAATACAATATAGTGAATAATATTACACTTTTGGATACAGTAGTACATGGCTGTGATTCCATTTCTGTCACTTATTGCCTGTGTCATTTTAGGTATTGACTGTGCTTCTCTAGGCCTCAGTATCTTACAGAAAGAAAGAATCTTGCAAAATTATTACAAAGAAAATCTAGTGCCCTGTTAGATATGAGATACAATTTAATACATAAATGTTCAGTTCAGTCACTCAGTCATGTTCAACTCTTTGTGACCCCATGGACTGCAGAATGTCAGGCCTCCCTGCCCATCACCAACTCCCAGAGATTGCGCAAACCCATGCCCATTGAGTCGGTGATGATATCCAATCATCTCATTTTCTATTGTCCCCTTCTCTTCCCATCTTCAATCTTTCCCAGCATGAGGGTCTTTTCTTTTTTCTTGGTGGGGGTGGGGGTGTTATTAAGATCTTTTTTTTTTTTATTTCTGTCACTTATTGCCTGTGTCATTTTAGGTATTGACTGTGCTTCTCTAGGCCTCAGTATCTTACAGAAAGAAAGAATCTTGCAAAATTATTACAAAGAAAATCTAGTGCCCTGTTAGATATGAGATACAATTTAATACATAAATGTTCAGTTCAGTCACTCAGTCATGTTCAACTCTTTGTGACCCCATGGACTGCAGAATGTCAGGCCTCCCTGCCCATCACCAACTCCCAGAGATTGCGCAAACCCATGCCCATTGAGTCGGTGATGATATCCAATCATCTCATTTTCTATTGTCCCCTTCTCTTCCCATCTTCAATCTTTCCCAGCATGAGGGTCTTTTCTTTTTTCTTGGTGGGGGTGGGGGTGTTATTAAGATCTTTTTTTTTTTTAATACTTTATTCTACTTTACAATACTGTTTTGTCTTTGCCATACATTGACATGAATCAGCCACAGGTGTACATGATCTCCCAATGCTGAAGTCCCCTCCCACCTCCCACCCCACACCATCTCCCCGGATCATCCCTTACACCAGCCCCAAGCATCCTGTATCCTGTATTGAACATAGACTGGCGCTTCATTTCTTATATGATAATATACATGTTTCAGTGCCATTCTCCCAAATCATCCCACCCTCTCCCTCTCCCTCAGAGGCCAAAAGTCCATTCTATACCTCTGTGTCTCTTTTGTTGTCTCACATACAGGATCATCGTTACTATCATTCTAAATTCCATATATATGTGTCAGTATACTGTATTGGTGTTTTTCTTTCTGGCTTACTTTACTCTGTATAATTGGTTCCAGTTTCAAGTCAAATTTATTCTTTTTAAGGGCTGAGTAATACTCCATTGTGTATATGTACCACAGCTTTCTTATCCATTCATCTGCTGATGGACATCTAGATTGTTTCCATGTCCTGGCAATTATAAACAATGCTGCAATGAACATTGGGGTACATGTGTCTCTTTCAATTCTGGTTTCCTTGGTGTGTATGTCCAGCAGTGGGATTGCTGGGTCATAAGGCAGTTTTATTTGCAATTTTGTAAGGAATCTCCACACTGTTTTCCATAATGGCTGTACTAGTATGCATTCCCAGTTCTTCACATGAGGTGGCCAAAGTATTGGAGTTTCAGAATCAGTCATTCCAATGAATATTCAGAACTGATTTCCTTTAGGATGGACTGGGTGGATCTCCTTTCTGCCCAAGGGACTCTCAAGAGTGTTCTCCAACACCACAGTTCAAAAGCCTCAATTCTTCAGCACTCAGGTTCCTTTATAGCCCAACTTTCACATGCATACATGACTAGTGAAAAAAACAGAGCTTTGACTATATGAACCTTTATCAGCTCTGCTTTTTTAAAAATGTATAGGTTGAGCATAGTTTTACTTCCAAGGAGCAAAGTGTCTTTGAATGTCATGGCTGCAGTCATCATCTGCAGTGATTTTGGAGCCCAAGGAAATAAAGTCTGTCACTGTTTCCTTTGTTTCCCCATCTATTTGCCAAGAAGTGATGGGACCAGATGCCATGATCCTTGTTTTTTGAATGTTGAGATTCAAGCCAGTTTTTTCACTCTCTTCTTTCATCAAGAGGTCCTTTAGTTCCTCTTTGCTCTCTGACATATGGATGGTGTCATCTGCATGTCTGAGGTTATTGATATTTCTCCCTACAATCATGATTCCAGCTTGTGCTTCATCCAGCTCAGCATTTTGCACAAAGTATCTGCATATAAGTTAAATAAGCAGGATGACAATATACAGCCTTAATATATTCCTAGGATGGTGTCATCTGCATGTTTGAGGTTATTGATATTTCTCCCTACAATCATGATTCCAGCTTGTGCTTCATCCAGCTCAGCATTTTGCACAAAGTATCTGCATATAAGTTAAATAAGCAGGATGACAATATACAGCCTTGATATATTCCTTTCCCAATTTGGAACCAATTCCATTGTTCAATGTCCGGTTCTAACTGTTGCTTCTTGACCTACTTATGGATTTCTCATGACACACACAAGCTAGTCTGGTATTTCAATATCTTGTATTTTCCACAGTGCTGTTCAGTTCAGTTCAGTCGCTCAGTCATGTCTGACTCTTTGTGACCCCATAAGTTGCAGCACGCCAGACCTCTCTGTCCATCGCCATCTCCTGGAATTCACTCAGACTCATGTTCATCGAGTCAGTGATGCCATCCAGCCATCTCATCCTCTGTCATCCTCTTCTCCTCCTGCCCCCAATCCTTCCCAGCATCAGAGTCTTTTCCAATGAGTCAACTCTTCCCATGAGGTGGCCAAAGTACTGGAGTTTCAGCTTTAACATTATTCCTTCCAAAGAAATCCCAGGGCTAATCTCCTTTAGAATGAACTGGTTGGATCTCCTTGCAGTCCAAGGAACTCTCAAGAGTCTTCTCCAACACCACAGTTCAAAAGCATCAACTCTTCAGTGCTCAGCCTTCTTCACAGTCCAACTCTCACATCCATACATGACCACTAGAAAAACCATAGCCTTAACCAGATGGACCTTAGTCAGCAAAGTAATGTCTCTGCTTTTGAATATACTACCTAGGTTGGTCATAACTTTTTTTCCAAGGACTAAGCATCTTTTAAATTCATGGCTTCAGTCACCATCTGCAGTGATTTTAGAACCCCCTCCCCCCAAAAATCTGACACTGTTTCAACTGTTTCTCCATCTATTTTCCATGAAGTGATGGGACTGGATGTCATGATCTTTGTTTTCTGAATGTTGAGCTTTAAACCAACTTTTTCACTTTTCTCTTTCACTTTCATCAAGAGGCTCTTTAGTTCTTCACTTTCTGCTATAAGGGTGGTATCATCTGCATATCTGAGGTTATTGATATTTCTCCCTGCAATCTTGATTCCAGCTTGTGTTTCTTCTAGTCCAGCATTTCTCATGATGTACTCTGCATGTAAGTTAAATAATAGTATACAGCCTTGATGTATTCCTTCTCTTATTTGGAACCAGTCTGTTGTTCCATGTCCAGTTCTAACTGTTGCTTCCTGACCTACATACAGATTTCTCAAAAGACAGGTTAGGTGGTCTGGTATTCCCATCTTTTTCAGAATTTTCCACAGTTTATTGTGATCCACACAGTCAAAGGCTTTGGCAAAGTCAAAAAGGCAGAAGTGGATGTTTTTCTGGAGCTCTCTTGCTTTTTTTATGTCCAGTGTATGTTGGTGATTTGATCTCTGGTTCCTCTGCCTTTTCTAAATCCTGCTTTAACATTTGGAAGTTCACAGTTTAAGTACTATTGAAGCCTGGCTTAGAGAATTTTGAGGATTACTTTGCTCGTGTGTGAGATGAGTGCAATTGTGCTATAGTTTGAGCATTCTTTAGCATTGTCTTTCTTTGGGATTGGAATGAAAACTGACCTTTTCCAGTCCTGTGTTCACTACTTAGTTTTCCAAATTTGCTGGCATATTGTGTGCCACACTTTAACAGCATCATCTTTAAAAACTTGAAATAGCTTAGCTCGAATTCCATCACCTCCACTTTTTTGCTCATAGTGAATCTTCCTAAGGCCCACTTGACTTCAGATTCCATGATATCTGGCTCTAGGTGAGGATCACACCATCATGATTATCGGGGTCATTAAGGTATTTTTGCATAGTTCTTCTGAGTATTCTTGTCACCTCTTCTTAATATCTTCTCCTTCTGTTAGGTCCATATGATTTTTGTCCTTTATTGTGTCCATCTTTGCATGAAATATTCCCTTGGTATCTCTAATTTTCTTGAAGAGATTTCTAATCTTTCCCATTCCATGGTTTTCCTTTATTTTTTCACAGTGTTCACTAAGGAACGCTTTCTTATCTCTCCTTGCTGTTGTTTGGAACTCTGTATTCAAATGAGAATGTCATTCCTTTTCTCCTTTACCTTTGGCTTCTCTTTTTTTTTTTTTTCTCAACTACTTGTAAGGTGTCCTCAGACAACCATTTTGCCTTTTTTGCATTTCTTTTTCTTGAAGATGGTCTTGATCCCTGCTTCCTGTATAATGTCCTGATCCTCTGTCCATAGTTATTCAAGAACTCTGTCAGATGTGATCCCATGTATCTGTTTGTCACTTTCACTGTATAATCGTTAGGGATTTGATTTCGGTCATACCTGAATGGTCTAGTGGTTTTTCCTACTTTCTTCAATTTAAGTCTGAATTTGCCAATAAGGAGCTCATGGGTTGAGCCACAGTCAGCTCCTGGTATTGTTTTTTCTGACTGTATAGAGCTTGTCCATCTTTGGCTGCAACAATTATAGTTAATCTGATTTCTGTATTGACCATCTGGTGATGTCCACATGTATAGTCATATGTTGTACTGTTGGAAGGGAGTGTTTGCACTGATTTGCTATGACCAGTGCATTGTCTTGGCAAAACTCTATTAGCCTTTGCCCTGCTTCATTTTGTACTCCAGGGGAAAACTTGCCTGTTACTCCAGGAATCTCGTGACTTCCTACATATTCTTTCCAGTCTCCTATAATGAAAAGGACATCATTTTTTTGGCATTAGTTCTAGAAGATAATGTAGGTAATTTTAGACCCGTTCAACTTCAGCTTCTTTGGCATTAGTGGTTGGGGCATAGACTTAGATTACTGTGATATTGAATGATTTGACTTGGAAACAAACAGAAATTATTGTCATTTTTGAGATTGTACCCAAGTACTGCATTTAGGATTCTTTTGTTGACTAAGAGGGGTACTCTGTTTCTTTTAAGAGATTCTTGCCTTTAGTTGTAGATATAATGGTCACAGGAATTAAATTCTCCCATTCTAATCCATTTTAGTTCACTGATTCCTAAAATGTCTATGTTTACTCTTTTTACTCCATCTCCTGTGTGACCACTGTCAATATACCTTGATTCAAGGACGTAACTTTCCAGGTTCCTATGCAATAATATTCTTTACAGCATCAGGCTTTACTTCTATCACCAGTTACATCCACAGCTGTTGTTTTTGCTTATTCTCTGCCTTTTTATTCTTTCTGGAATTATTTCTTCAGTCTTCTCCAGTAGCCTATTGGGCACCTACCAACCTGGATAGTTCATCTTTCAGTGTCATTTTTTTTTTTTTTTTGCCTTTCCATACTGTTCATGGGGTTCTCAAGGCAAGAATACTGAAGTGGCTTGCCATTCCCTTCTCCAGTGGGCCACATTTTGTCAGAACTCTGCACCATGACCCGTCGGTCTTGGCTGGCCCTACACGACATGGCTCATAGTTTCACTGAATTAGACAAGTTTGTGGTCCCTGTGATCAGTCTGGTTAGTTTGTGAGGTTTGGTTGTAATCATTATGGTATAGTAAATAATTATTTCTATGTTATAATTTGTTCAAACATTTTAATAGTTTAAACACCTTTAGTTTAAGTACCATTGAAAAGAAAAGCACTTTCAAATCAAATTACAAGGCTTGTCTTGATGCTACAGATATATCAGAATCAGTAAACTATAGTACTACTCACTTAAATATCACAATTTATTTCTAATACTTAGTCCCTTGGGAAAAATTTAATATGATTTGATAGAAATGTTACAGCATTATTTTGAGATGTGTATAAGAGACAGCTAGTATGCATTCCCAGTTCTTCACATGAGGTGGCCAAAGTATTGGAGTTTCAGAATCAGTCATTCCAATGAATATTCAGAACTGATTTCCTTTAGGATGGACTGGGTGGATCTCCTTTCTGCCCAAGGGACTCTCAAGAGTGTTCTCCAACACCACAGTTCAAAAGCCTCAATTCTTCAGCACTCAGGTTCCTTTATATTTAGTTCTCCACAATGTATTTTTAAAAACATCACAAAATAACATAAAC
The DNA here is from genome assembly GCA_006408675.1 of Madoqua kirkii. Lineage (NCBI taxonomy): Eukaryota > Metazoa > Chordata > Mammalia > Artiodactyla > Bovidae > Madoqua > Madoqua kirkii. The sequence continues at coordinate 8,190 of SJYC01066611.1, read as the reverse complement.
CAGCTCTGGTTCTTTGTATTCAAACCTGTTCCTATCACAGTCTCTAATAAAGGTAATCTTCCTAAGATTAAAGACACTTTTTTTCCTTCCAAATTTATATTCAGTCATTTAGGAAATCCTTCAATTAAGTTTCAGATCTATCACCATCAACTTCTCTACCTCTATCACTCTTATTCAAGACATCTTTGTTGTTTATTTTTATTTTTTTCCACTCAGTAGTTTGTAAGGACTTCTATTTTTCCTGCTTATACTCTTGCATTATTCCTGTTTATGCTCAGTATAGCAGTCACAGTTAGTCTGTTAAATATTTAATCACTTCATGTCAGTCTGTTTTCATCCTCCACTACTTCCGTGGTGCCACGTTTTACTCCAAGCAAATGTCAAACAAGGTCTTACACAGTTCAGGCTCTTGTTAATCCCTATAATGTTAGCTCCTATTCTTCTGCCCTTATTTATTCTACTTAACCACTTTGCTGTCCCTGAACACTCCAGACATACTCCCATGTCAAGGCTTTTGCACTATTTTCTTTTCCTGAAGTATTCTGATATTATTGACCTGGCTCATTTCCTCAAGTTCATTAAGAATTTACCCAAATAGTATCCTCTCAGTAAGACCTTACCTGACCACTTTATTTATAATTTTAACCGATTTTTCTAGTAGACCCTGTTTCATTTACTTCCTTTAGCCTTTCTCACAGCACTTTATTGCTTCATAACTTACTATATAATATACTTATTTATTTAGTTTACTATTTCTTACTCCAATTGAGAAGAAATGATAGCTTTTACTGTTTTATTTTTCTGATATATTTCTAAATAATGCCTGGAGCATGGAAGGAACTCAGTAAATATTGACTGAATGGACGATTGCATCTACACATATATCTTAATATACTAGGTTTGAACAACTCCCTTCAGACATGTTTCCTTCTACAGCTGACTAGGTCATCAGACACCACATTGAGATTGTACCTTTACTAAAATGAATGGTATGTGAGCACTCCAGTGATATGTCTATGGGTTACATTGCCTGTTTTTACAACAGTTTGGGAAAACGGGCTATCAAATTACCTTTCTGATGGATTTCCCACAATAAAGTTAATCTTGCTGTAACTTCTCAAAGTTCATTTTGGAGAATAACTTTGATATTCTTCAATTGAGTGTATAGTTGAGTCTTCCCCAATGGCTCAACAGGTAAAGACTCTGTCTACAGCACAGGAGACACAGGAGATGCTGCCTCAGGAAGATCCCCTGCAGGAGGGCATGGAAACCCACTGCAATATTCTCGCCTGGAGAATCCAATGGACAGAGGAGCCTGATGTGGTACAGTTCATGGGGTCACAAAGAGTTGGAAAAAAAACTGAGTAACTGAACACATAATTGATAAAAATAGTGGAATAAGAAAGCTCAAAGTTTTTTATTTTTGGTTTTCCTTTTTTTGCCTGTTTGGTTTTAAAATTCAAATATAATGAGTCTTACTGAATGCTTGTAATTTAAGTTAAAATATTTTTCAAAATTCTCACAGAGGAGTCCATTATTAATCTATGCTTTTCTTACTAGCATTTTAAAATTGTGTGCATGATGGATGGAATAAGACATGCACTGTTTTTTGCTCTGTTTCACTTCTTTGGAGATAAATAATGGCTTTTTCACAGCAGTTCCACTTCATCTAATTCAGTCTGATTTGATACCTCCATTGGGAAGTATAGATCATTCAAAACTGATTGTTTTGGGAAGTCTCAACAGATATTTCATATTCAGTGGATTAGCATAAGTAGCAAGCTATGATTTTACATCTTGTTCTAAAGGCCAACTATTATTTGGACCCAAAGATGCCCTATTTACAAGTAGAATGCAAAGCAGTGTAATCTGTAGAGCTCCATGAAAATATAAGTAATAAGTCACAATTAGGAAACATGTTATTTTACAGTTTTGGATCTATATGTCAATTTTAAAAGAAACTGAGAGAAACTAATAATCCAAGGCAAAAAAAAAAAAAAAAAAAGAGCAGGGGAGGGGCAGAACTGCTAAATAGACATTTCTCCAAAAAAAAAAAAAAAAAATACAGATTGTCAATAACCACATGAAAAGATGCTCAGTATCACTAATTATTCAAAACTACAATGAGGTATCACTTCACACTGATCAAAAAGTCTGCAAATGATAAATGCTGGAGAGGGTATGGAGGAAAGGGAGCCATTCTACAGCGTTGGTGGGGATGTAACTTGGTACAGCCACTATGGAAAACAGCATGGAAGTGCCTTAAAAATCTAAAAATAGAGATACTATATTATCCAACAATCTCATTCCTGGACCTATATCCAGAGAAAACCATACAGTAAGTCCCCCACATATAAATCCTCAGTTTGTGAACTCTGTGATGAAAACCTGCATTATATCAGTGTGAGACATGTGAAAGTATACCTTGCACATCTTCTATTGCTGAAAATCCTTCATCTCTGCTATCTCCCACCTCTTCTCCTTCCCCCAGTCAGTAACTCTTCTTGCCTCTTCACTAGATGTCAGCTGTTGTACTATATTACTGTAATTTTAAGGTACCATTCTGTAAGATTAAAATTTTTACTTTATATTTTATTTGTTTTTTTTTAATGTATTATTTATGTGAAAATTATTGCAAACCTATTTCAGTACATTATTATATAACCCATTGTGTTAGTTGGGTACCCAAGCTAATTTGTTGGATTTATGAACAAATTGGACTTTAAAATGTGTTCTCAGAATAGTACTGTGAAATGGAATAAGCATTAAACAAAAATTAAAAAATAAAAATTAAAAAAAAAGAATAGAATGTGTTTGTTATATAGGGGGCTTACTGTAATTTCAAAATATATATGTACCCCATTCTTCATTGCAGCACTATTATACTTGCACCCCATTGTTCATTACAGCACTATTTACAATAACCAGGAAATGGAAGCAACCTAAATCTCCACTGACAGATGAATGAATAAAGAAGATGTAGTACATATATAATGAAGTATTACTCAACCATTAAAAAATTTATATAATGCCATTTACAACAACATGGATGAACCTAGATATGTCATACTGAGTGAAGCAAGTCAGACAAAGATATCATATAGTATTGCTTATACGTGAAATCTTAAAAAAGAAAATGATATCATCTGCATTTCTGAGGTTGTCAATATTTCTCCCAGCAATCTTTATTCTAGTTTGTGGGTCATCCAGCCTATTATTTCACATGATGTACTCTGCATATAATTTAAATATCAAATGATTAGCATAAAACTCCTCAGTTATCACAATACTCTTTTAGATACAACACAGAAGTTGTTGTTGTCCATTCACCCAGTTATGTCTGACTCTTTGTGAAAACATGGATAGCAACACTCCAGGCCTCCTTGTACCTTACCATCTCCTGAAGTTTGCCCACATTAATGTCTATAGCATCGGTGATGCCATCCAGCCATCTCATCCTCCAATGCCTTCTTCTTCTTCTGTCTTCAATCTTTCCCAGCTCAGGGACTTTTACAATGAGTCTCCTGTTCAGAGGTGACCAAATTACTGGAACATTCATTTCAGTTTTTCCAAAGAGTATTCAGGGTTGATTTCCTTTAGGATTGACTGGCTTGATATCCTTGCTTTCCAAAGGGCTCTCAGACTTCTCCAGAATCACAGTTTGAAGTCATCAATTCCTTGATACTCAGCCTTCTTTATGGTCCAGCTCTCATCTCCATATATGACTACTGGGAAGACCATATCCTTGACTATATGGACCTTTTGTGGCAGAGTGATGTCTCTGCTTTTCAACAAACTGTCTCGGTTTGCCATAGCTTTTCTTCCAAGAAGCACTGTCTTCTTATTTCATTAATACAGTCACCATCTTCAGTAATTTTAGAATCCAAGAAGAGCAAAGCTGTCACTGTTTCCATTATAAAAGCAATGATCCATAAAATAAACATTTGATAAGCTGCACTTCATTAAAATTAAAATCTCCTGGTCTATTGAAGAAAAGAATGAAGACAATATCAAAACAATGAAGATAAAAGCCATAGGTTTGGGGGAAAATGCTTTTAAAAGACATAACTGATAAAACATTATTCTCCAAAATATGCAAAGAATGTTTAAAATTCAATAAAATTATAAACAATGTGACTAAAAATGTGAAAAGGACCTTAAGAGATGTCTCACCAAAGATAGTATACAGATGGCAAATAGATTATTTTAAAAAGTACTCAATATAACATGTCATTAGGAAATTGAAAATTAAAATAACAACATATTATCACCATGTACATATTAGAAAAACAAAACTCTGAAACAATGACTGCTTTAAGTGCTGACAAGGCTATGGAGCAAGGAGAACTTTCATTTGCTACCAAATGTGTGTGCATTTGTGTTAGTAGCTCAGTCGTGTCCAACTCTTTGCAATCCCATGGACTGTAGCCCTTCAGGTTACTTATTCCATGGAATTATCCAGGCCAAGAATACCAGAGTGGGTTACCATTTCCTTCTCCGGAGAGTCAGTACTGAGGGGAATGTGAATTGATGCAGCCATCTTGTAAGACAATGACATTAAATAATAATAATACATATGCTGACTCTGTGATCAAACAATTTCTTGCTTAGATTTACCCAACCAACTTAAAACTTATGTTCAAACATAAGCCTGAATGGAAAGATGGGAATGGAGTAGATCAAGGCTGTATATTGTCTCCCTGTTCATTTAACTTATATGCAGAGGACATCATGAGAAGTGCTGGGCTGAATGAAGTACAACCTGGAATCGAGACTATCAGAAGTATCAATAACTTCAGATATGCAGATGATATCACCTTTATGGCAGAAAGTGAAGAGGAACTAAAGAACCTCTTGATGAAAGTGGAGAAGAGTTAAAAAATTGGCTTAAAATTCAACAATCAGAAAAAAAAAAAAGATCATGGCATCTGGTTCCATCCCTTCATGGCAAATAGATGGGGAAGCAATGGAAACAGTGACAGACTTTATTTTGGGGTACTCCAAAATCACTGGAGATAGTAACTGCAGCCATGAAATTAAAAGAGTCTTGCCTCTTGGAAGAAAAGTTATGACCAACCTAAACAGCATATTAAAAAGCAGAGTCATTATTTTACCAAAAAAGGTCCATCTAGTCAAAGCTATGGTTTTTCCAATATTCATGTATGGATGTAAGAGTTGGACTATAAAGAAAGCTGAGCGCTGAAGAACTGATGTTAGAACCATGGTGTTAGAGAAGACTCTTGAGAGTCCCTTGGACTACAAGAAGATCCAACCAGTCCATCATATAAGAAATCAGTCCTGAGTGTTCATTATAAGGACTTATGCTGAAGCCAAAACTCTAATACTTTGTCTACCTGATGCAAATAACTGACTCAGTTTTTAAATATAAATTTATTTATTTTAATTGGAAGTTAATTACTTTACAATATCATATTGGTTTTTCCATACATCAACATGAATCCACCACAGGTATACAGGTGTTCCCCATCCTGAACCCCTCTCCCTCCTCTCTCCCCGTACTAACCCTCTGGGTTGTCTCAGTGCACAAGCCCCAGGCATCCAGTATCATGTATCAAACCTGGACTGATGATTTGTTTCACATATGATATTATACACGTTTCAATGCCATTCTCCAAAATCATCCCACCCTCACCCTCTCCCACTGAGTCCAAAAGACTGTTCTATACATCTGTGTCTCTTTTGCTGTCTCGCATACAGGGTTATCATTACCAACTTTCTAAATTCCATATATATTCCTGACTCATTTGAAAAGACCCTGATGCTAGGAAAGTTTGAAAGTGGGAAAAGGGGACGACAGAGGATGAGACGGTTGAGTGGCATCAGTGACATGAATTTGAGTAAACTCCTGGAGTTGGTGACAAGGAGGCCTGGAGTACTGCAGTCCATGGGGTCGCAAAGAGTCAGACACTACTGAGTGACTGAACTGAACTGAAGCCTGAATGACAATGTTTTAAAGCAGCTTTATTTATAATTTCCAAAACTTGGAAGAAATCAAGCTGCTCTTGAGTAGAATGCATGAATAAATGGACTGTGGTACATAGAGGCAATGGAATAGTGCTCAGTGGTAAAAATAAAGCACCTACCCGGCTATGAAAAGACATAGAAAAAGCTTAAATAAATACTAAGTGAAAAAGGCTAATGTGAAAAGGCTGCATGCTGTTTCATTTTAAATGAATGTCATTTTGGAAAAGAGAAAATCATAAAGACAGGGAAAAGATCAGTGTTTTCTAGGAATTATCAAGAAAAAAGAAAGGAACACAGATAATTTTAGGGCATTGAGAATATTCTGTATGATATTAAGGTGATGGATATGTGCTATTATACCTTTGCTCAAAACCAAGAATGTACAACCCCAAGAGTTAGCCCTAATGTTAACTATGAAAGTTGGGTGTAATAATGTGTTAATGTAGGTTTACCAGCTGTAATGAAAATACCACTATAATGCAAGATGTCAGTATAAAATATTGTGCATTCTTGGGTATGGGGTAGTATATGGGAGTTTTGGTTCTTGAGAGTACTAGAGTCATAGTTCATTTTACTGTGAGTTGACTACTTAAAAAAATTAATTAAAAAAATTTTTCTGCACCCAATATAATTGGACTTCCCTGGTGGCTCAGTGGTAAGGAATCCACATGCCAACGCAAGAGCAGCAGGTTGATCCTTGCATCAGGAAGATCCCCTGGAGAAGGAAATGGTAACCCATTCAGGTATTCTTTCCTGGGAAATCATGGAAGCTGATCCTGTTACAACTATACCAGAAGTTGCAAAGAATTCAACATTAACCTTTCTGTGGTCATTTGATATTTGAAGCAAATTGGAAAGGTAACAAAGTTCAATAAGTGGGTGCCTCATGAACTGATTGAAAATTTTTAAAAAATGTTGTTTTGAGGTGTTGTATTTTCTTCTCTGCAACAGCAACGAACCACTTCTTAATCAGATTATGACATGGAATGAAAAGTGGATTTTATATGACAACCAGTGATGACCAGCTCAGTGACTGGACAGAGAAGAAGCTTCAAAGCATCTGCCAAAGCCAAACTTGCACCAAAAAATGGCCATGGTCACTGTTTGGTAGTCTGCTGCCTGACTGATCCACTATACTTTTTTTTAATCCCAACTAAACCATTACATCTGAGAAGTAAACTCAGCAAGTCATTGAAATGCACTGAAAACTGTAAAGCCTGCATCAGGGTTTGATCAATAGATAGGGCCCAATTCTTCTTCATGACAATGTCCAACTGCAGGTTGTACAACCAACACTACAACAGTTGACCGAATTGGGCTACAAAGTTTTGCATCATTGCCGTATTTACCTGATCTCGACTACCACTTCTTCAAGTATCTCAAGAACTTTTTGCAAGAAAAACCATCAGAACAGTCTTTTGGACTCTGTGGGAGAGGGAGAAGGTGGGACGATTTGGGAGAATGGCATTAAAACATGTATAATATCATAAATGAAATGAGTCCCCAGTCCAGGTTCAATGCATGATACTGGATGCTTGGGGCTGGTGCACTGAGACAACCCAGACGGATGGTACAGGGTGGGAGGAGGGAGGGGGGTTCAGGATGGAGAACACATGTATGCCTGTGGCGAATACATGTTGATGTATGGCAAAAACAATACAATATTGTAAAGTAATTAACCTCCAATTAAAATAAATAAATTTATATTAAAAATAAGTAAATAGAGGCAACAATTAAAAAAAAATCAGAAAGTAGAAAATGCTTCCCGAGAGTTCACTGAATTCTGAATCACGGATTTTTATGCTACAGGAGTAAACGAATTTTCTTCTCATTGGCAAAATTGTGTTGTAATGATTCCTATTTTGATTAATAAAGATACGTTTGAGCCTCGTTATAATGACTTAAAATCCATGGTCTGAAACCACAATTATGTGGTAATACATCATAGGAACAAACAACTTTTCAATATAGGTGTTCAGACAATATATCTTTTTATTGTCTCTAGAACATACAAACTATTTATGAAAGTTGCTATAGTTTCATCCCCTTTTCCTACATGGTTAAATCGATATCTCCTTTTTTTTTTCCACTTAACTGAATTGTATAATGCTTGAATATATCTTATTTTTAAAAAACAGATAGAAAAGCTATTGATGGTCATATGTTTGCATCATCACATCTTTTACAGCACATGATTCAGTTCAA
>SJYC01066608.1:0-43804 GCA_006408675.1 Madoqua kirkii | reverse complement strand
CCACCCATCCATCCATCCATCCATCCATCTACCAACTAAAACAGCTATTCATTTATGCATCCACCCAACTACCAACCCACCCATCCACTCATCCACCTACCACTCTTCTCATCCATCTCCACCCAGCTGCCTATCATCCATTCATCTCCCAACCACAATCCTTCTGTCCTTCTGTCTATCCATGTATCCATCTCACCCCCGCATCCATCCATCTGTCCATTCTTTCATCATTCACCCTTTCATCTATCCCATTTTCCTTAACACCTTCTCAGAGCTAATTTCTAGAGGTTAAAAAGAAGAATAAAGCATACTTTTTGCTCTTAAGAACTTCTGACCTCCAGGGGAATACAAGATATATAATTTAGATTATTTTCTCACATGTATCTTACCCACCCCACCCTCGGGTATCAGGGAAAGAAATGTGGTAAATGTCACCTATTATATCCCCCGCTGGGTGGTTCACTCATCACACTACAAGCACATTCAAGTACCTGACAAGTACTCTAGTCAAGATCTCTTTTCAGTCACTATTACCCCAAATGACTTGCCTCTGGAACCTATTTTAAGAGGATTGCCTGTTAAAATCCCGTGGAATGAGACTGTCTCAGAATAGATTTGGGGAAATACTGTAAACCAAGGAAGAACGAACAAGTGGCATTGTAAAAGCACTGAGTAGTACTGGATTATAACCCAGAGAATACAATGAATACCCATGAGTCCGTCCTGACGCAAATAAATGGCTGAACCAAGAAACAAAAGAGAGGATATGCCTGTCTCCTGTGCAGAAGAACACCAAATCATTTTTCTAGGTGCTATGTTGTCAAGAAGGGGCAGCAAGGGGCTGCCCCGGTGGTCCAGTGTTGAGAGCCCACCTGCCAGTGCCAGGGACACGGGTTCAGTCCCTGGCCCAAGAAGACTCCACTGAGCCTGCGTGCCAAAACTACTGACGTCCAGGTGGTCTACGGCCCCCCAAGCCCCGACTACTGAGCCCACGTGCTGCAACTACTTAAGCCACCGCAATAAGCCCAAGCATCGCAATGAAGAGTAGCTTCTGCTCGCTGCAACTAGGGAAAGCCCACCCAGCAAAGGAAGACTCTGCTGCTGCTGCTGCTGCTAAGTCGCTTCAGACATGTCCGACTCTTAGCGACCCCATGGACTGCAGCCCACCAGGCCCCTCCATCCATGGGATTTTCCAGGCAAGAGTACTGGAGTGGGGTGTCATTGCCTTCTCCAAAAGGAAGACTCAGCGCAGCCCTAAATGAATAAATAAATAATAACTGAATGTCGATTATACAAGTAAAACAAAACGAAACGTGGAGCCTAGCCCCTTAAGTGGGGGTTACACACAACGCCTTCCTTCTAAAGAGGACAGTCTGGAAAGGAGGGAAGAAGTAACTTGACAGTGAAGAAGCCTGACGAATGTTACCCCAGCCATGTGATCAAGGTTAAGGTCAAGTGTGATATGTCAGAGTCAGAGCATGTAAACCTGATGGGATGTGATGAGAATGGCATCCGTGGCCTCCCCCACTAGATACATAACCTCAGTCTAATTATGAGAAAAATATATCAGACGAATCCCAAGTGAAGTACATTCGACAAAATACCTGACCAGTATGCCTCTAAGCTCTCAAGGTTGTCATCAAAAGCAAGGAAAGTCTGCAGCCAAGAGGAACCCAAGGAGGAGGGATGAGTAGAACGTGGTCTCTTGGGTGGGATCCTGGTACAGTAGGTTAAAAAACAAAAGAAATCTGAATAAAGGATAGACCTTGCTTCATAATGTTGTTCAGTTGCTGAGCTCTGTCTGAGTCTTTGCGACTTCATGGACTGCAGCACGCCAGGCTTTCCCGTCCTTCACCACCTCCAGGAGTTTGCCCAAACCTGTGTTCACTGAGTCGGTGATGCCATCCAGCCACCTCATCCACTGTATGCCCTTCTCCTCCTGCCCTCAGTCTTTAATGTCTCAATATTGTCACACTCATTAATTGTGACAAATGGACCATACAAGTGTAGGATGTTAATAATAGGGGAAACTGGGTACCAGGCACACGCGAACTCTCTTTACTATGTCATTTTCCTGTAAATCTAAAATGGTTCCAAGACCAATAATTATTATCATTATTGGTCATACTGCAAGGCATGTGAGATCTTAGTTCCCTGACTGGGAACTGAACTGGTGCCCCTGCAGTGGAAGCATGGAGTCTTAACCACTGGTCCACCAGGGAAGTCCCCTAAAAATTACTTTAAACATAAATAGATAAATGAGTAAATAAGGCTTCAAACAAGCAACGTACAAGGTTTGGGGGAACAGACTCGGAGGATATTGGCACCAAGGCTCGGAGAACTGGTAGGATATGTATGGGGGAGGGAGTGGGCCATCAGTTTTCCCCAAAGCAGAGACGTCCTTCCTTCTATCGTTAACCTCAATCCTTTGGGTCCAGAGCAGGGCTAAGCAGCCTGGGGGGAGATAGAGACTTCACTGTCAGGTTCCTGGCTTGCCAGCCCAGCTACGGCCCCACTTGCTCTCTGTCTGCCAGGGTCTCTGGGCTAAGTAATCACTAATTCCTCCCTGATGAAGCACCTGTATCTGTAAGCAAATGAGCTGGCAGGTGGCGCCCTGGATAAAATATGACCTGCTCAGCAGGGGATTTGCTTACCAGTTGAGAGGCAGCCCATCCTTCTGCCTGCAGCCCGGAGGCCTCCCAGATAAGCATGAATTGCTGGTGCCCACGAGGAGGGCAGGAAGCACCCCAAAGAGTGAAGGACCCTCTGCTTAGTCCCCAACCTGCAGGTTTATGGACATTTTCTCAGTGGTTTGCGGAAAAGAACCAGGACTGGGAATCAGGAGACAAGGGAAGTTCATTCTACGCCTTACCACCAGACTTGCCGAGGGGCCTTAGGCAAATCACTTTCCCTCTCTGGGCCTTGGTTCTCAGCGCTCTCAGACATGAATTGTTCTCTTCTCCCTCTTGGTCTGCTACTAAGATCATAGGAGAAACTGTATGGAAAGACAATATTTGTTATCATCTTGATTATTACTGTGCTGTTACTATGTTGCTTGCCTGGAAGGTCTAGTGAGCAAAGGTGGGGTGAAGGGTGGGTGCAGAGAGTGGAGTGCTGGTAACTTTCTAGTGGGCTGGTAGCTTCAGGGAAGTACTTTCAAGGCTGTAGTATCAATAGCTATTGGTAGAAAACGGATCAGAGACTTTTCCGAGGAGGCAACATGATATTAAAAAGCACAAGGGGGACTTCCTTAGCAGTCCAGTGGCTAAGATTTTGCCTTTCAATGCAGGGAAATGCAAGCTTGATCCCCGGTCGGGGAGCTGAGACCCCACATGCCTCCTGTCCAAGAAAAACAAAACATGAAACAGAAGCAATATTGTAACAAATTCTAAAAAGGCTTTAAAAAAGGTCCACATTAAAAAAATCTTTAAAAAAAAGCACAGGAATTGGAGACTTCAGAACTTGGTTCAAATACTACAACGGCCACACTTATTAGCTGAAGGTACTTAGGCAAGTAACGTTTCCCCCTCCGAGCCTCAGTGACCTCATTTATAAAGCAGAGCAAAGGATATAGTCTTTGGGGTTGTGGTTATAAGTTTAAATGAGATTACACTCCAGAGTATCTGGCTCATAAGTCGCTGCCTGACAAAGGTTAGTTCTTGGAGGCTAAATCAGGTTTACGAATGAGATTTCCTGACTTTCTACTTGGCTCTCTGCTGGGATCTCAAAAGCCTTAGAGGGGAAGATCCCCCAGGCCTCTGTGAGCTGAATCATCGCCCCCTGCCCCCAATCCTCCTCCAGGAGGTTTCTGCGGCCTGGACCTGGATAAGACCCCTTGGGAAGTGCTCCAGCCCGGAGGCCGTGGGGACTGCATGATGAAGACAGAGCCGTTTGCTAATACCATGTGGCTGCCGTGACAGTCTGTTAATGCCATTTACAACGTGCTGTAATTATATCTCACACATGCTGGAGGCCCAGCCAGCAAGAACGTTCCCAAGGAGGGGCTTCGGGAAGATTCCTTCAGCGGGTGGCAGACTTTCCAAGCCATTGTGAAGGAGGAAGAATTCTTTGCACAGCCCTGGACACCAAAGAAAGAGGTCACCCCTGCCTGGACCAGCGGTTCCTACCCTGAATTGCTGTGGAATTTGGGGCAAGTCACGGCTCCTTTCTGGGCCTCTGTGTGCCCTTCTGTAAGTGAAGGACGTGGGGAGAGATGAGGGCAGTAGGTTCTTAACATCTTCTGGAGCGTCTCCCTAGAAAAATGCCCATACTCACAGCTAATGGCAATGCAGCTTGTATTTCAGGGAGTTGGTCAGCCACTAAAGTCCATCATAAAGCTCTAAGGGTCCTTGGATTAGCCCAGAGGCACACAGCTGCAGCGTGAGAGAGTCGAGATTTGAACCCAAGTCAGTCCAAGTATGGCTGAGCCTGTTTCATCCCCTTGGTTCTGAGGTTGCCGTCTGCTGGGTGTTGGTCCCGTGTTGTTTGGGTCATAGATGTTCATGACAGTTAAGTATTCACTGTGGATTGAGTTTTTTTCTTTTCTTTTCTTTTTACTTATTTATTTATTTGACTGCCTGGGTCTTGGTTGTAGCACATGGAATCTTTGTTGCCACACTCAGGCTTAATGGCCTCATGGTGTGTGGGATCTTAGTTCTCCGACCAGGGATCTAACCAGTGTCCCCTGCATCACAAGGTGGATTTTTAACCACCGGACCACCAGGGAAGTCCCTGGATTGGGTTTCTTATATAAAGTGCCCAGAGTTGTCTCTTAAGGCATTTTTGCCTTGAATTTAATGGGCCGGCTAATTTCTACAGTGCTGCCCAAACTCTGACATTGTAGGATCCTTGCTAGTTGGGAAGGCTCATTCTCCTTGAGGTTTGATATTTAAAAAAAAAAAAAGAGTTCAGCTTTGGAGTCAGACAGGTCTAAGTTAGAATCTCTCCAAACTTCTTTGCTGGCAAACCACCAGCCTCCCTGATCCTGTTTCCCCTTGCAGCACTCCAGTGGTTCTGAGGGTTAAAAGGATCAATGCCCCTCAGGTGCCTAACAGGGAGAAAGCACCCGATACGTGCCAGTTTTTCTGTGCCCCTCACCCCCCACCACACTGAACTCAGGGCCCCCTCTCTCTTTCCTGGAGGGAGCCGAGGAGTCCTGGGGGAAAGCTCTCTGGAATGGAGAAGCCTATTTCCAAGTCATTAGTCCCCCAGTGTCGGGCTGCAGGATGGATTTTGATCAAGAGCGGGGTGACATTTGGCAAAAGTTGCTGATGAGGGATTGAATGATTAATCGTCATGACAACCAGGCTGGAGTAATGACAGGGATGCGATGGCGCCCGAGTTAAACACAAAGCGGCCCTGCGAGCCGGGGCGGTAAATTACTAGGCATGTCACTGCTGCGCTTTTGGAGAAAGCGGCCGTGCGTTCCTAATGAGAGGTTAACTGTGTCCCCAAAGTAATTACAGCCGATTGAAGAGGTGGCTGGTAATTAGAGGATTTGCAGTGATGAGGCTCACCTGCATGGTTGCCGTGGTGATGGAGAGTGGGTGGGGTTAGCCAAGGAGGGTCCAGACTCCTCCTCCAGGCAGGTGCCAAAAGCCTCTCTAGCAGCCTTGATGCCCACTATGGATGGGACAGGCCCCAAGGCTCTGTCTCTGGTGGCTGGGCCTCAGTCTTCCCATCTGTAAAGTGAGGGCTTGAACCCATTTGCCACCCCATGGACTCTAGCCTGCCAGGCTGCTCTGTCCATGGGGATTCTCCAGGCACCGGAGATCCAAGGGAATCCAAGAATACTGGAGTGGGGTGCCATGTCCTCCTCCAGGGGAATCTTCCCAACCCAGGGGTCGAATCTGGGTGTCCTGCATGGCAGGCATATTCTTTATCATCTGAGCCACCAGGGAAGTCCCGTTTGAGAATACAGAATATTAAAACTGGAATTCTGGAACATGTCAAGTGATATTTCTTTAATAATTCAAATAGTCGTTAATTTGCCACTCTCCCCGCAAGCCTGGCATTGCTTGGACCCAGGAAGCCACACACAAATTCCAACTTCTTGACTGACTGACTCAAGTCAGGGGGCTGACTGCAGTTTCCCGTTTCCTCACCTCTGAAACGAGGAGGGTAATCATGGCTTCTACCTCGGAGGGTTGTCTGGAGAATGAAGAGAAATCCTAACTACAGAGCATCTGAAACAGGGCCTGGGCAGCGAGACTGCAGTGCCCCTCTGTACGCTAGTGGTGGCGATCACCTGCCCAATCACCTCTCCCCTCCGCTGACCTGGAGAACTTGGGGCAGGGGCCTCGACCTCTTGCTGGGGAATGGGCTGAACCCACCCACAGGTGACAGGCGACAGCAACTCCAGGGGAGGAAGGAGGTGCCCACTTTCTGCTCACTTGCTGTGCGTCTCTGGTCAAGTCTCGTTGCCTCTCTGAGCCTCTGATTCCAGCCTGCCCGAGCCCTCTGTTGGGAAAAGCCACGAAATGCTGGATTTGTGGAGCATTTACGCTAAGCCAGACCCTCACGATGCCCTTCACAACTCTGGTTTAATTTGATCCACCACGCAATCCATAGCGATATTATTTTGCCCACTTTTGAGAGGAGAAATCTATGGTTCAGAGGGGTGACATGACTAGCCTAGAGGCACACAGCAGGAGCATGAGAAAGACTGGCATGCCGATCAGTCCAGGATTCTCGGGCGCCATAGGAAGAGGCCAGCCTGCCTCCCAAGAAGGAGCCAAGCCTGCTACCTCCATCGAAGAGGGTTGGGCAGCAACCCCCACCAAGGGCGGAGCTTAAGAGAAATCTCCCTGGGATTGGCCAGGGCTGGAATAACAACATGAGGGTGGGGCCATCGCTACTTACGTGTGGGCTTGCATTTGCCTTGGTGCTGATGGAGTCTGCTCCTCCAGGGGTCGAGTTGAGGTGCTACAGGGCGGGGGAGACACAGAGAGCGACAGTGAACACCCCGAGCCAGTTCAGCTGCTGGTGACGCCTGGCATCAGGGCACAGGCCTTGGCGAACCGCCGAGCACAGTGCCTTAATTATTCCATCCATAAATGATAAGCCTCGTTCATTTCCAGGCCTTCATGACAAATTTATGGCCTTAATGTGCTCGCTGCCTGACCTTCCCTGGGATCGCAGGGAAACTGGGGGCCCTTTCTGGAGGGCACAGCGGGCGAGGCTGGTACAGCCTCGGGCACAGCCCCTGGGCCTGGCACCCCCTCGTGTGGCTTCCAGGTGCTGCGCTCTGGTCAGCCCACCTGCTGCAGCTTGCAAACCCATTGCTCTCCGCTTTGCTTCTGGGACACGCAGCAGTTTGAGCTAAGGGCCACGACTCTTGTGGCAGCAAAGACCCAGGTTCAAGTCCCATTTCTGCTACCTGTGCGGCCTTAAGTATGTGTGGGTCTCTGCCTTGGTTTCCTGGTTATGAGGGTGAAATGAGATCAAACAGATAGGAAATACTCAGGGTAGTATTTAATACTCAGTAGTAAATACTTGGGGTAGGGTAGTGGTTATTGCAGCTTTGGGGGTTTTCACATACGGTTATATGTTCATGCTGTGTCGCTTTAGTCATGCCCACCCCTCAGAGATACTATGGACTGTAGCCCACCAGGCCCCTCTGTCCACAGGCTCTCCAGGCAAGAAGACTGGAACGGATTATCACGCCCTCCTCCAGGGGATCTTCCCCATCCAGGGATGGAACCTGCATCTCTTATGTCTCCTGCATTGGCAGGCGCGTTCTTTATCACTACTGCCACCTGGGTTCGGAGCCTCTTATGTGACGAGCACATAGACAACAATAGCAACACCACAGATGTCTACTGCTAAAAACACACCAGGCAAGTGACTTCCACTAACACAGTTAATCCTCACAGCAACCCTATGAAACAGTAACACGATCATTCCCATTTTACATAAGGGGAAACAGAAGCACAGAGAGGGAAAGTAAGCTGCTCAAGGTCACACAGCTGGTAAGTGGCAGAGCTGGGATTCAAACCCAGGCCATCTGGGCCCATGGTTCATAGACCCGTCCCTCTCAAGGGGGGAGACCTTGCCAAGTTGCCGTGCTATTCCCAGCATGATTAGACACATGAGAATGTGTGTGTGTGTGTGTCTTAGCTCAGGCTGCCATAAAAAAACTAAGGACTGGGTGACTTCAACAACAGAAATGCAGTTTCTCATAGTTTAGAGGGCAAGAAGTCCAAATTCAAGGTGTTAGCCTATTCAGTTCCTGGCTGGTAGACAGTTACCTCTTTGCTGTATGCTCACATGTCTTTCCTTGTTTCACATGCATGCAGAAACAATGGATTTCTCTCTTTGGTGTCTCTTCTAATAAGGGCACCAATTCCATCATGAGGGCTCCACCCTCATGACCTCGTTTAACCCTAATTACTTCCCAGAGACATCATCTCCAAATACCATCATCACATGGAGTGTTAGAGCTTCGACACATAAATTTAGGGGGCAGGGGGACACAGACATTCAGAAGTAACAGTATGTATGCTGTACACTTCTGCACATGTACATGCATGAGTGTGCCTGTACACACGAGTGTTAGCATGTCCATGCATGCATCTCATGTATGTGTGTGTAAATTCCATGTATATGCCTACAGATATATAGGGGTGTGTGTGTACACATATGTGAAAGTGTGTGCATGTAAGCACGTGCTGTGTCTGTGCATATGTAGATACATCTGAGAGTGTATACGCAGGTAAGAGGCGGGGAAACCCCATCCCAGGTCAGCTCCTCTGCCACTCAGTCCAAGAGCCCCGTGAAAGTCAGGGTCACACAAAGTGAGCTACGGAGGGGCTTTGGGGAGCTAGGGCCTAAGAACCAGTACTCCCTAGATTGGGGGAGAGGACTCCCCAGCTGCTCGTGCCTGTCACCCTGGCCTCCAGGAGACATTAATAATAGATCAGCAAATTCCAAATGTAAATAGGGCAATCAGGCCCGAAAACACAGACATTCATCACCCAGATACAAATTATGCTGCCGGGCCTGATGTAATTACTGGAGTTCAGCAGATGCCTGAGCCGCCGCAACCTGCCCTGCACACTGCTTTGTGCTGGTGTTCTGCCCTGAAAACGCTCCCCAGCCTGACTCCACAGGGTCTCTCTGGCCACGGCCAAAGGTCCCCAGCTGTCTTCAGCAGCTGTGAAGACAGGAGCACATGAGATCCTTGTGCTTTGATGGCAGAGCCCCGAATTTCATGGGGGCAGATGCCAGACAACAAATCGGCCCCAGTTCTGGCTCCAGTTTTGAAATGACTTGCTGTGTGACTCTGGGTAGGTCACTAACCCCCTCTGAGTCTCAGTTTCCTCTTCTAGCCAAGGGAGCTAACAACACAGTATGGTGTTAGAGCTTCAGGATTTATAGAAGGGCCTAGGTTTGAATCCCAACTTTATCCACCCTTGACCTTGGAAACCCTGGGCAAGCTTCTTCCCCACTCTCAGCCAACTCCTTCATCTGTAGATTTGGTATAATAATGCCTATCTTATGGGGTTATCTGGAGGAAAGAATGAAATAATATTTTTTCTTTTAATTGGTGAATCTAACTCATTCACATTTATTGTGATTATATTATCATAGTTAGTTAAGTCACTCAGTCTTTTCCAACTCTTTGCGACCCCATGGACTGTAGCCCACTAGGTTCCTCCATCCATGGGATTCTCCAGGCAAGAATACTAGAGTGGGTTGCCATTTCCTTCTCCATATATTATCATATATAGAATATACAGTCATTATATAATTTTCAGATTATATGGCTGGAGTCGAGTTTTCCTGATGGCTCAGTGGTAAAGAATCCATCTGCAATGCAGGAGATATGGATTTAATTCCTGGGTCAGGAAGATGCCCTGGAGAAGGAAATGACAACCCACTCCATATTCTTCCCCAGGAAATCCCATGGACAGAGGAGCCTGTGGGCTAGAGACCATGTAAGGGCAAGAGATTCAGACGTAGGCTCCCCAGGTGGCGCTGGTGGTAAAGAGCCCACCTGCCAACGCAGGAGATGTAAGAGATGCAGGTTTGATCCCTGGGTCGGGAAGGTCCCCTGGAGGAGGAAATGACAACACACCAGTATTCTTGCTTGGAGAATCCCATGGACCGAGGAACCTGGCGAGCAATAGTCCATAGGGTCGCAGAGAGTCGGACACGACTGAGGCAACTTTACACACACAACGCGTGGCTGGGCTCTTTCTTGCTGTATTTGTTTGGTTTCTTGTTTATTAGTTTTCCTTTTGTTTCCTTCCTTCCCATGGCTGTTACACCAGCTATCTATTGGCTCAGACGGTAAAGAATCTGCCTGCAATGTGGGAGACCCAGGTTCAGTTCCTGGGTTGGGAAGATGCCCCGGAGAAGGGCGTGGCCACCTGCTCCAGGATTCTTGCCTGGAGAATTCCATGGACAGAGGAGCCTGGCGGGCTACAATCCATGGGGTCGCAGAGAGCTGGACAGGACTGAGTGACTAACACTTCCACTCCAAAACTTGACGGCTTACCACAACAACCACTTTCTATCTTATCGTTTCTGTGGGTTCGGGAACTTGGGAGCTACTTAGCTGGGTGGTCCTGGCTCAGGGTCTCTCATGAGGTTGCAGCTCTCCCGTCAGCGGGGGCTACAGTCTCCTTTGAAGGTGTGTTTGGACTGGAGGTTCCAGTCCCCACAGTGGCTCCTCAGCTTCTCCCTGGATGGAGCTCCCCAAAGCTGCTTGAGTGTCCTCATGATACAGCTACCAGCCTTCCCCAGTGAGTCAAGAGAGCAAGGTGGAGGCTACAGCGTCCTTAACGACAGAGCCTTGGAAGTCACAAGCTGTCACGTGTATTGGCTCTGCAGGTCCATCTCTCCCTGTGGGAGAGCACTACCTGGCAAGGTGAATACCAGGAGGCAGGGATCACTGAGGGCCCACTTGGAGCCTGGCTACCTCACCAGTCTTGTGTTAGGCCGAATGACAATGTATGTAAAAGCTCTTAATCCAGGCACTGGGAGAAATTCACTGATCCATGTCACCCCAATAACTGGCACAGACCAGGCCTCCACAGTAACAGGATGGCAAGAAAAGGACAGTAGCAGAAACGGGTCTCCTCTCCCCCAAGGCCATTTCCTAGAAGCCAGGGGCCTCTAGCCCACTGTAAGCCCACATCCTCCTTTCTTGTCACTGATCAATCCTTGGTTTGGGATGGGCTGAGACATGAAGGGCGAGGGCCTCCTGCCATCTCTGAAACGGAGAGACTCTAGACCAAAGGCTGTTTCCAGGCCTGTCTCGTCCCAACTTTACATTGATCAGTAATTAAACACAGCCTCCAATTACTATAATGTTTGGCGAGGCACCAAGCTTGTGTGAAACCTTGCAATAAACATCTGCTTTATAAATTGCTTCTCCGTGCAGCGCTGCACCAACGGGGTTCTGTGGGGGGCGGCTGGGGAGAGAGAAAACCAGAGAGTGGGGAAGGAAGGAGAGGTGAGGGAGGGAGAGAGACAAAAGGAGAGATGAGAGGAGAGAGGGAGAGGCTGTCCTTTCAGGATGTGAAGAGCCCCGATTATTCCTGCGACCCTCACCACCCTCCGAGGTGGAGGCCCAGGATTTAATCGAGAGCACAGAAACCCTTGTCTCTTGAGATTTTGTCACATATCTAATGCAAATTACTTTTCTGTTGCTTTTTATTTTACCAAATCCCACAACATGCCACTCGTCTGCCATTTACATTTAGAGGAAGAAACATAAAGATGTATTTGCTACACCTGCAGCAAATACAGGTGAGATATTCCCCAGGCTGCAAAGAAAGAGGTGGGTTGATAGTTTCCCAGCACCAGCCTGCAGCCCAATCCACACAATTACACACACTTCCCCCGAGCGAGAAAACGGCCTGTGTACCCCACTCTGTCTATGCAGGGTCTTGCTCTGAGAGGCCACAGGGAATGGGGAACCCCAGGGTGGGAAATTAGATGGAACTGGGCTGAGCTTTGGCTCAGCTCACATGAAACTTTGGGCAGCTGACTTACCTCCCTGGGCCTCTACTTTTGCACCTGTTAAATGGGCGTAAAACGACCCTTGGAGGTTTGGGGAGAGTTATGGGGGTTGCAGAGGCAAGCCTTCAGCTAGACCTTTTCCTCTCAGGCCCCATCTGAAAATGGGACAATTTGATCTGTGGTCCCCAGCCTGCTTGTTTGTTCACTCAGCACTGGAGAAAGTTGAGGACTTCCTGGTGGATGGGGACAGGCAGAAATGGAAGGGCTGTCTGAGGCCAAACCGCCTGCCTAGGGCACTCCCACATTCACCCGGGGCAGCTGAGATGAAATGAAATAGCACATGTGTTGTATATTCAGCTGGTCATGCTAATACCACTATTGTGGTATCTGCAACCCCGCCTGGGAGCTGTGGGGCGTGTCCCTCTCCCTTATTCTGTCCACTGGTCAAGTGAGATGCCAGACCACCTCCCCTCTCTATACCCAAGCACCTGAGTCCACCATTAGAAACCCATTCTTAACCACTGACACCGGATCCTCTTTAAAAACGAAAATGGCCCCCAGAAGCCTGGCAGAGAAGTCCTCCTATCTGAGCAAGAAATCATTTATGAAACGACCTTATCTGCGAGTGAATGGGGAGGCAGCCGAGTGCCTGGGTCACAGTGAATATTTGATGAAAGAATAAGTGACGCCTTCCTTCCCGTCTGGTGCTGGCGTTCTTATTACAACACGTTCACTGCACAGGAGCCCAGCCTCACTGTGAACCCTTTCCTGTTGCAGGAAGCTCATTGCCTGAAGGGCAGCCTGGTCCATCCGTAGACAAGGCCGTGCACTATGCCTCTGAGCTCAAGCTCGTGTCCCTCAAGCTCCTCTGGGAATCTCTCTGACCCTGGAGCCCAGCACTGAGGTCACTCTCCAGAAAATCCTAAGCCACGTATAAGCAGCTGCCAATCAGTTTTGTAAAAAGCCATCTTAGGGTGTTTGTCAATGAAACCAGCACAGCAGGCACGGTTTATTCAGAGTTGTCAGTCTGAGGAAGGGTTTCCCTTCCTCAGTGGCTCAGTGGTAAAGACCCTGCCTGTTGACGCAGAAGACGTAGGTTCAGTCCCTGGGTCAGGAAGATCCCCTGGAGACGGAAATGGCAACGTACCCTAGTATTCTTGCCTAGTAAATTCCATGGACAGAGGAGCCGGGTGGGCTACAGTCTGTGGGGTTGCGAAGAGTTGGACACGACACAACATGCACGCATGTCAGTCTGAGGCAGCACACAGGCGCCCCGATGAGTGGGGATGTGGCAGAATAATCTTAATAATAAGGGCTCACCCAGGCCAGGTGTCAGGCACTATTCAAATGCTTTCACGTGGAGCAACTTATCTACTACTTCCAACGCTTCAGTGAGGCAGGTGCTAGGAAATGGAGACTTAGAGAGGTCAAGTGACTTGCCCCAGGTCCCACAGCTGCCGAGGATTAGGGCAGGGATTTTAATCCGGACTGCCTTTCTTGTTTAAAATTTTTGTATTATATTTTTATGTTTACAGACATAGCAGTTGGTTGTTGCAAAAACTCAAACCATGGAGAAGATTATCAAGGAAACAACTAAAGTACGCCTGTGGAGCTGAATATTTTCAAAGCATTAAAACTTTAAAAATATACAAGTCCTACTGCACATAGTAAAAAGCAGATTAAATGAGGGACTTCCCTGGTGGTCTAGTGGCTAAGACTCCATGCTCCCAATACAGGGGTGTGGGTTTGACCCCTGGTCAGGAGACCAGATCCCACAGGCTGCAACTGGGAGTTCTCCTGCTGCAACTAAAGACCCTGTGTGCCGCAGCTGAGACTTGGTGCAGCCAAATCAATAAATGGACAAATGGGTAGATAAATCACGATTTTTTAAAAAGGAAATTAAACCAGCTCAAAAGTGGATGAAATGAAACCATAAATTGTCCCCATCCTGGGTTCTTTGGTTTCACTTGCCAGAGGAAAAAAACTGAAGAGATACGTGTGTGACCCTTTCTACATCCTTCTCATGTACATAAGCACATATATGCCTACTTTTATGTAAATGAGAGCACATTATAAAATGCCCTATAGCTTGCTCTTTCCACTCAGTAGCGTCTCATATGCTTTCTTCTCTATTAGTCCACAGAGGATGAGCTTGTCCTTTTTCTTAGCTTCATAGTATTCCACTCAAGGGGCTGTATTATGATGTACATGGACCTAGTGCCCTGCTGATGGATGCTTAGATTGCTTCCAGTATTATGCTTTTCTTAAAGGTTGCCATGAGCACCTCTGTTCTTTCTCTTTGCCCATTTGGATGCACAGACTTGGCTTCCATGCTATAACCACCTGCGCCATGGCCCTCGGCTGTGTGGCCACACTCCCCTGCCAAGTTCTGCTTTGGGCCCTCTGCTGAGCCAGCCTTGACTGCTTACAGGGCGTGAAGGAGCCTCCCCTCCTGGCATCCCAGCCAGACTCTCCCCTCTGTCTCCTCTGAAGGAGACCCAGCTCGCAGCTTTCAGCATCTCTGTGATGAGATAATTTACATTTTCTCTTCTTTTTCTTTTTCAGTGAAAAGGGGGCACTTAAAGTGAAATATCTCTTGCCACACTGTTAACAAGGATTCATAAAAGTGAACTGCTCACCTTGTCTGTCGGCAGGCAGTTATGACAAATCAATAGCGCACAGAGAAACCCTGCTCCTCGTGTCTGGTGCTGTCTGTTCAGTGGCGCAGGAGGGCAGAAGCACCCTGCCCTCCCCAGACACACTACTGGGAGCCTGGTGCATTTGCAAACAGGGGACCCTGCACCTGGGTGACAGCCCAGATCAAAGGTCAATGCAGAGAGCTGTTATGCAGTGCCAAAAAAGCTGCCTGGCCCTACAACCCAGGGCCAGTATGGGCTGTGCGACCAGCATGGGTCACAGGCCACATCTTCTAGGAAACCTTTCCAGACAGATGCATTCACCTACTCACTCAACAGACACATATGGAGGCAGGTTCTGGGCACATGGAGATGAGTCGACACAGTCCTTGCTTTCTGTGATGGAGGAGAAACATGGTAAATGGAGAGGAGTGAGGTGTACTTCTGCAGGGAATACCTAGGTACTGTTGGGGCCTGAGGGGGACCCCAGACCCGTCTAAGGGGCAGCATGCTGAGCAGGGCTCCCTAGAGGATCTATGTCTCTGCTCAGAGCCTAGGAAGCATGGGGGTCAGCCAGCCAGAGCACGGGAGGAAGACCATGCACAAGGAACAGCCCATGCAAGGGCCCAGAGGCGAGGGGCGGGAAGGCAGGGGGCCCTGGGGGCTTTAGCATTTTGGTCTGACTGGAGCACATGGTCAGAGAGGAGATGGGGTGGTAAGGTGGGCAGCAGCTGGCTATGGGGCCTTGCAGACCCCACTGAGGAAGGGGACCTACCAGGGGCTGACACCTCCGGATGGTGGTATGTGGGGGTGAGTTTTCATTTGTCTTTGAAATTACCCCTAGAATTTCTTAATTTTTCTGTCATGAACATGCATTACCTTTGTCGTAATTTAAAAATCACAATAAAAATCATAGCAGAGGGGGAAAAAGGAGGAAGGAGGAGGAGGAGCAACGGTGATCAAGTTAGCAATAGTAAGAGTAGCCTTGGTTAACAGTGGTAACAGAAGCAGTACTAGGAGTAATGGCAGATGGTGCTCTCTACCGTCGATGGGTAGTTACAAGGAGAGTAGCAGCGGAAGGAATAGTCGTAGCAACAGTCCTGGTAGCAGCAGCGGTGAGAGCGGCCCGTGCCTGCCACACTGGCAGTACCGAAGGGCAGTAATAGTGAGGCAGTGCTGCTAACAGCAGTATTGCTGGCGGGAACAGCAGTGGTAGCAAGAGTGGTAACAGAGACGCTGTCCTTGCACACTTAGTGGCTCCGCTGCACACTTAATGGACGGTAGCCCTCCAGGCTCCTCTGTCCGTGGGATTTCCCAGGCAAGGATACTAGAGTGGGTAGCCATTCCCCTCCTCCAGGGGATGATCCTGACCCAGGGATCGAACCTGGGTCTCCTGAATTGCAGGTGGATTCTTTACCATCTGAGCCACCAGGGAAGCCCATAATACCTGTGTTTGTGTAAAAGTGAAATATGCATCAAAGCAAACCAGCATACCAAAATACAGAACACACCCAAAATTGCACAGTGCTTTCTCCAGAAGAAGTCAGCTGCCATGAAAGACGCCTCTCTGCTCTGAGACCACCAGGCTGTAAGGAAACCCAAGCTAACCGAGGGGAGGAGCTGCATGGAAAACAGGGAGATATTAAAGCAGCTCCAGCCCTTCCAGACATCGAGCCTGGGAATCAGATGTGCGAGTGAAAGAGCTATGCTGCGCATGTCAGCCCCAGCACATGCGACTCGCTGAGGAACCTAGGAGTCCATTTGGCAGAACTGGGGCCCCAGATGCATTTCTAGTCTTTCAAACCGCTCCAAATTAGAACCCAGTCATCGGCAAGCAAATACAAGCTATCCCTTTGGTGGCCTGCGTAGGCCAACATACTAAAACAGTTTTTTGTTTTTTTAAATACACACACACACAATTAAGATCTGGGTTTGAATTCTGGCTCTGACATGGTTTGGGTAAGACCATTGGCAAGTCCCTTTATTTTTCTGGCCTCAGTTTCTCTATCGGTGGAACAGGAGCTGGATGGAGATAGGTGAGCCCACGGCTGGTTTTTCCAGATCTCTTATTCATCATGTCAGTCAGCATCATAGGATGATACTAACTTGGACTTTGTGGTCAGAGTCCCAAGTTCAAGCTGCAGCTCTGGCATTTATGAGCACGTGACCTTGATTCTCCACACAAGGCTTAGCCTTTTTTTTTTTCCTGCTCGATCTTGATGAAAAATATGTGATGTTGGATGTCGCTGCCAACAGAACTGTAGCTAACGCTGCACTATTTATATTGCTGGTACTTTTGACAGTTCAAACATGTTTTGGCAATATTAGAAAAAAAGGTTCTCTCTGCAAAGTGGCTGAGGGGAGCAGTTGCCTCCACCTCCCATACTTCAGGCCTGGATTCTTAAACTGAGTGTGCCGAGGTCAGGAGAACCTCTTAGGCAGCCTGTTCCTGGCAAAATCAGCTCTAACCAGGCTGGGATGAAGATCTTGGCAGGGGTGTGAGTGTGCAGCCCATGAGAGTGCAGGGCACACACACACACACACACACACACACACACACACGAGCCATGCACAGACCTGGCCTGATTAGAGTCAAAAGGGTGAAGAGCCAGATTTGCAGCTCCAGCCCTTCCAGACATCGAGCCTGGGAATCAGATGTGCGAGTGAAAGAGCTATGCTGCGCATGTTAGCCCCAGCACATGCGACTCGCTGAGGAACCTAGGAGTCCATTTGGCAGAACTGGGGCCCCAGATGCATTTCTAGTCTTTCAAACCGCTCCAAATTAGAACCCAGTCATCGGCAAGCAAATACAAGCTATCCCTTTGGTGGCCTGCGTAGGCCAACATACTAAAACAGTTTTTTGTTTTTTTAAATACACACACACACAATTAAGATCTGGGTTTGAATTCTGGCTCTGACATGGTTTGGGTAAGACCATTGGCAAGTCCCTTTATTTTTCTGGCCTCAGTTTCTCTATCGGTGGAACAGGAGCTGGATGGAGATAGGTGAGCCCACGGCTGGTTTTTCCAGATCTCTTATTCATCATGTCAGTCAGCATCATAGGATGATACTAACTTGGACTTTGTGGTCAGAGTCCCAAGTTCAAGCTGCAGCTCTGGCATTTATGAGCACGTGACCTTGATTCTCCACACAAGGCTTAGCCTTTTTTTTTTTCCTGCTCGATCTTGATGAAAAATATGTGATGTTGGATGTCGCTGCCAACAGAACTGTAGCTAACGCTGCACTATTTATATTGCTGGTACTTTTGACAGTTCAAACATGTTTTGGCAATATTAGAAAAAAAGGTTCTCTCTGCAAAGTGGCTGAGGGGAGCAGTTGCCTCCACCTCCCATACTTCAGGCCTGGATTCTTAAACTGAGTGTGCCGAGGTCAGGAGAACCTCTTAGGCAGCCTGTTCCTGGCAAAATCAGCTCTAACCAGGCTGGGATGAAGATCTTGGCAGGGGTGTGAGTGTGCAGCCCATGAGAGTGCAGGGCACACACACACACACACACACACACACACACACACGAGCCATGCACAGACCTGGCCTGATTAGAGTTCAAAGGGTGAAGAGCCAGATTAAATATATGTTGATTATGCGAGCTTGTGCTCCTGTTTATTTCTCATAAATAAGACATGAGCCCTGTGTTCCATCCCCAACGCACACACACACACTGTTCCACAGGAGGTGGGTGGGTGTGATATTTATTGTATGCAAATCAGAAACTGAACTGGGAGGAGAAGTAATCACCTGTTTATCAGATGGCAAGTGGATCAGGCAGAAAATAATGACCCTGACTAATGGTGCCCCATCAATTTGAAAACATGATATTGACCATCCTCTGGACTTGCTGTGCCCTGGACCAGGCAAGGGCTAGACCTGGAACCCACTACCCCTAGACCTGCTCAGGTCAGCCGGGCCCGCTCTGATCCACCCAGTGGCCTTCCCCACGTAATGGGGGTGGGGGCAGGGCAGCACGGTATTCACAAACCAGCAGGAAGACAGCGGTTACCTGCCGCCCCGCGTGTGAACCTGGGCAGTTGTTTGCACGAAGGACAGCTCGGCAGGCAGACCGAGTTCAAGTGCAGGATCTGCGGCTGCTTGCTGTGTGACCTTGAGCAAGCGGCTGCACTTGCTGGGCCCCCGTTTCTCCACCTGTGAAATGAAGATGGTCCTGACTCCAGTCTCGTGGATGCTGGGAGCATGCAAAGACCCGGGTGTGTGTGGAGCAAGGCACCCGGAGTGACCCTAGACACCCCTTCTCCCTCGCCCCCTATTTCCGTTTCCTTTCTTGCGTTTGAACACTGCCCGGCACCTTGCGAGTGTTCAGTCAGTGCTAAGGGTTCGCTATCTCCTCCAGACTGACCACTCTGTGTGTGGGCTTCCCTCCCTCCCCTCTAATCCGTTCCTCAGCCTCCAGGGCAGAGAGAAGGCTTTTTCTCATATGAAAATGCCATCATCACACCGCTCCCCTGCTCAAGACTCTGCTGCCACTCCTTGGTGACCCCAACATGAGAAATCCTCACTGCTCCTGCACCCCGCCAGGACCCATGGTCCCAGCCCAGCCGACTTCAGCGGGCTGGGGGTGCCTCTTGGATCTTTTTTCAGATCCTTGAGTGGAGTCAGTTCCTGTCCCAGGGCCCTTGCCCTAGTTGTGCCCTTTGCCTGGGATCCTCTGCCCCTGGCTCCTTTTCCATGAGGCTACTTAAATGTCACCTCCTCAGGGGGACCGCTCCATCTAAATTAGGTCCCCTGCTGGCTGTTTGCCAGCTCTGAAAACCTTGTCAGTTTCTTCATGACAGCCCTCACAATTTGTCATTGTGTTATTTATTTGGGTTTACTGGAATGTGGCTGTCTCGCCAGCTGACTGTGAGCTCTGGAGAGGAGGGACTGGATCTGGTTTGTTTCAGCACAGTGGCCCTGTGAGCCGGTGCCCAAGTAGCCACGTCAAATGGGCCAAATGGCCAGTGTGGATGAGACCACGGAGGCACGGGGTGGGGGAGGTGGGTAGCCAGGGCGGAGGGGTGCTCTGGCCGGGGGACCATGCCTCTTGTACCCCTCCCCGGCTCCCTGTCAACTCCAGGGCCCCCCAGGGGATGTTTTCTTGCCTCTCCCTAATGACCTGACATAGAGGGTGCCGGCGATAAACCTCCCTCTGATGAAAGATGCAAAGCTAACATCTGGCGGTTAATTAATAAAGAGCAGCGGTGTCTGGCTGGGGCAGGCGGTGTGCTGATGCTGGCATTTTCTTCTCCAGCCCCAAGAGATGCTGACACTGAGAGTGAAAACGGGGAGGGGGGGATCGATTTCGAGCGGGCCCTGCTGACGAGGCTCCCCAGGGGCAGGACACCCCCTCATCCCCTCTTTAGGGGACTGACGCTCACTCTTCCACTGAAGGGGCATGGGTGGTTGGTGGGTGGTGGAGCATGGGGTGGTATCATTTATTGAGAACCTACTATGTGCCAGCACCTAGTCTCATGCATCCCTGCAGGAAGCCCTGAGAAGCCAATGTCTCTGTTCCTATTTACATATAAGGAGTCCGAGGCACCAATACTTTGGCCACCTGATATGAAGAGCTGACTCATTGGAAAAGACCCTGATGCTGGGAAAGATTGAGGGCAAGAGGAGAAGTGGGTGACAGAGGATGAGATGGTTGGATGGCATCACTGACTCAATGGACATGCTGCTGCTGCAGCTGCTAAGTCGCTTCAGTCTTGTCTGACTCTGCGATCCCATAAACGACAGCCCACCAGGCTCCCCCGTCCCTGGGACTCTCCAGGCAAGAACACTGGAGTGGGTTGCCATTTCCTTCTCCAATGCATGAAAGTGAAAAGTGAAAGTGAAGTCACTCAGTTGTGTCCAACTCCTAGTGACCTCATAGACTGCAGCCTACCAGGCTCTTCCATCCATGGGACTTTCCAGGCAAGGGTACTGCAGTGGGGTGCCATTGCCTTCTCCCAATGGATATGAGTTTGAGCAAACTCCGAGAGACGGTGAAGGACAGGGAAGCCTGGCGTGCAGCAATTCACGGGGTTGCAAAGAGTCAGACACGACTCAACGACTCAACAACAACAGATCCAAGGCTCAGCTGCTTGTCCCGAGGCCTAGGCTCCTCCTCACTCACTAGGAAGCAGGGCTTCTGGGGAGTCACTGGGGGCAACTGTCACAAACGCAGACTCCAGGGCCCCAGCACACAAGCTCTACTGGCTCAGGAGGAGCCCAGGAGTCTTTACTTGTAATGAGCACCCCATGAGATTCTGGAGCAGGCAGAATGTGCAGCTCAACTTTGAAAACACAGGTCTTGGGAATACTACCGTACCGAGCACCTATTCAGTAACACTATAAGCAGGTAAGAGTGATGTCTCCATTTGACAGACATGGCCCAGGAGAGGAAGGGTCTTGATCAAAGTCATGCAGCAATGCAGGCAGGCTCCAATCTTCTGACCGTCCCCGGCCCCAAGGCTTCCCAGCTATCTCCGCCTGGCCTCTTGGGAAAAGACCCAGCTTCCCAGATACAGCAGTCGCCTGCCAGGACTGGCCACTGAAATATTAATTGGGCTAATGTTCCAGTGACTACTTGAGGCACTTTGGCAGGCCTGGCCCCTAACCTCCACGGAGTGTGACCACCACGGTGACCTTAAGCAAGCGGGTGGGGGCCCCTCTTGTTTCCCCAGGCTTCTGGGGTGGGTATGTGGCTGCTGGATGTTCCCATTTGAAGGGACGGGGGGAGGATGGCAGCTGGGCTGCTCTCTGCTTTAACAGGGAGGCTGTGGAGGAAGAGGAGGGTGGAGAGAGGCCAGCAGGATGGGCCAGAACATGGGAGAGTTTGAGGCCCAGAGAGGGGCAGACAGAGGGCTGTGTGAGACTGAGAACAGAACAGCCCATGTCTGGGGACTTCCCTGGTGGTCCAGTGGTTAGTGCAGGGGACGCGGGTTCGATCCCTGGTCGGGAAGCTAAGATCCCACATGCTTTGGGGCAACTCGGCCTGTGCACAGCTTGAGGCCCTGGGTGCTGTGGTTGCCGAATGAGCACACCGCAACTAGAGAAGCCCGTGTACCATAACGAAGACCCAGCGCAGCCAGAATTAAAAGGCCCACATCTGAACCCCAGTTCCTTCCAAACTCTCCGTGGGGCTACGAAGAGTCTCACTTGAGAAGAGCACCCAAGGGATCCCCCCAGAGTCACGGTGAGGGGCCAAGTCAGGCGCCGGCTGAGGACTCAGCCTGGGGGTACAGCTCGGAGCTGCTGAGAGGCTTGGGCTTCAGGCCAATACGTTCACACCTTAGCCTCACAGCTTCTGAGCTGCGTGAACTAGTCACCTCACCTCTACAGGCTTCAGCTTCCCCATCGTCTCTGCCCACAGGGTTCTAACGAGAGTTCAGTGATGTGAAATGCTTAGCACAGGCCCTGGCACAGAATAAAAGCCGACAGACTACTGCACGACAGGCGTACGGTTGCCTTAATACTCCCGTTCAGAGTGCTACCCTGGGAGCATGCTGCTTACGTTTTGGGGTTTTCCTGTCCCAGCTGAACCCAGCCAGTGCTCCTTGTGATCCCCCTGCTACAGGACCTCCACTTGGTTGCTCGTCTTGGAGGGGCGGTGTGGTCAGCCACCATGGTGTGGGGGGCGCCAGCCAGCCCTGAACCTCTCAGCATAATTGAATTGTTACCGACTTGTCCTTATGACTCTGGTCCACAGACATGATAACACTCCAGGGGCTGAGCTGGCTCCCACCTTAGAGACCTCCTGGCACCTGGGAGGGTGTCCAGAGATCGGGCTTGGTGTTGGGGGCTTGTGGAGATTATCGGATGTGCATGTGCACGGGGTCCCTGGCTCTGGGTCATCTTGGCCAAGCCCCTATCCCTTACCCACTCTGGGGCTCAGTCTCTACCTCTCAAGTCAGCTCTGACTAGGGTGGGAGACAGGAGAGTACTGAGGAGGAGAAAGGAGTCTGGCTTAGTGCTTGTTTGAGGATTTGCCCCGGCCCTAGTCCATTCCCCATCCTGACCCCTCTCCATTAATCATAGCAGCTAACATTCACTGCCTGCAAAGTACATCTTAGTATCAAACCCATTTTCCAGCTGGGCAAACTGAGGTTCAGAGGGATAACCAAGGAGACCCACAGTCACAAAGTGTCAGATCCTGGCTTTGAACCCACGTCTTTCTGTCCACCCCGTGTTCCTTCCTTCCCTACCATCCTGCCATCCTTTCTACCCCACCTTCTGCTTGACCTGAACCAAAAGTTGAGGAGACTCCCCTGTCATTTCCTGCTTTCCCAGCCACCTCCCCTTCCTCTCCCCAGCCCCCCTCTCATTCCTGCCCTGGGCAATCAGTTTCTTCAGATATGATTTGGGATTCTAATGAACGGAATGATTTGGCATTTAAATAATTATCCACTCTCTAACTGTTAGTGGTGCTGAGTCGGGAGAAATTTCCGCATCTTGTTTATGAATATGGCTTTTCTGTCTAGTGGGGGAGGCTGCCCACCCCACCCCTTCCAGGGCCTCCTCCCTCAGATGCCTTTTCAGTGCACGCTTCCAGGGGAGCTCCCCTCACCCCACAAGTCCCTAAGTGCCTATTAACAACTTGCCTCTTCCACCACCCCCCCACCGTTCACGCCCCTTTTTATCTTTACATTTCAATATCATTACAAATCCTAGTGTTATTTAAATTACATCAATTATTCAATTTCTCCTCCCCGAGTGGAGGCAGCGGCGGCTTCCGAGTGGCTGAGCAGGAAAAAGCAGAGGCCTTTCAAGGAGGGTTTGAAATTCATGGGAGATTGGACTGTGTTCTATTAACCTGGGCTTTTTGGCTCCCACAAGCCACAGAATTTATTAAAACACACACACGCCATTTCAATTTGGTTTGGGGAGAAAGCCTGCTGCTGAGAAGCACTGAAGAGACAGTTTGGGAAGGGAAATGCTTTTGCTGCCCAATGGTACTCATTCAGTGACCATTTATTGAGTCCCTGCTGTGAGAGCGGCCACCATTTATGGAGCACTTACTGTGTGCAAGACGCCACCTGAAGGTCTTGATAGAAGATACAGCCGTTGCCCAGCAAGGGCTGGCTGCCTGAGGCATGGAAGGAGCCAGTGACACTACGGTATTTGAGGAAAGAACGAGTTTTGTTGCTGAGGTCGACCTGCAAGGAGACAGGAAGTGGGGATTCAAATCTGTCTCCTCCATCCAGGGTGAAATTTATAGGCTTAGGGGAACTTCAGACCTGGAAGCTACCTGGCTAGGCTTGGATCGGTCCAACTAAGCTACTACTGGTGGAAGTCAGAGTATCCTTACTGAAGGACTTCTGTAAAGGGTTCCAACATTTCTATTCTTTAGTTTCCGCTGGCTGAAGGTTCCTGGTTCCAGGATCATCTTGGAGACGTTGGGGGGGGGTGGGGCGCCCATTTTGCACATGGCAGTGCTGTCTGAAAGAAAACCAAAGGTTTTAAGGAAGCAAAACCAATTTAAGCTGGTCAGTGTTTTACATGCTGTTTTGCCACCTCTAATTATCAAGAACCTGGAGTTAGTTATCATTATAACCTTCCATTTTACAGATGAGGAAACTGAGGTTGAGAGAGGCGGTCTTAGCCAAAGGCTGCACAGTGGTAGAAACGGTGTTTTTCTTCAGGTTCAGGCCTCTTAACCAAGAGGTTTATAGGGTTCGGGTGACCCCCAGGAATAGCTAGGAAAAGAAGCAAGAGAATGGAAAGGTAAGATAATTACTTCCTCCTGCAGGGCCTGTTTTTGAAGACTCCACATGAGAAATTGCTCACATCTCATTACCAAGGAAAGTTCATTTTTTTCCCCTAAGCAAGTGGTAGTTTCTCAGCTTATGGACCCCAAGAGTCAAATAAGGCTCACATTTCTCTCTTTGCTTGACTGCCAGGAAACTCTGATCCAGACGTGCAGCCCACTGCTCAAAACCATGTGAGACCTTACCCCACCATTCCATCATTCTGTTTTCTCATCTAGGTCTCTCCTACAAAGGCACTGCGGTATATATTTGTAAGCCACTTCTAAGCATTTTTTGAAATGAGGCTATACATATCTGCCTGCAACGCAGGAGACCTGGGTTCGATCCCTGGGTCAGGAAAATCCTCTGGAGAAGGGAATGGCTACCCATTCCAGTATTCTTGCCCTTAGAATTCCATGGACAGAGAAGCCTGACGGGCTACAGTCCTTGGGGCCGTAAATCGTCAGACACGACTGAGCGACTAACACTTAGCACTTTATAAGTGCCTTTAAAAAAGGACTTTTAGCATCCATTATGAACCAGGCATTTTACACAAGTTCTCCTTTTAGCTTTGGCAAAGGGTTCATTCTCACTTGATAGATGATGAAACTGGGGATCAGAGGGGATATGGGAGTTGCCCAAGGACACGCAGGAAGTGGCAGACCAGGATGGAAACAAAGCCTGCAGGCCTCCTCTTGCCACGACGCAGGGGATGCAAAGACCAGGGCGTGATCCCTGCCCAGGCTCTAACATCCCTGCTCCAGTCTGGCAGGAAGATGTCACGGAAAGAGCATTCAATCGTGAGTCAGCAGACATGTGGCCTTCCGCTCTCTAAGCCTTGGTTTCATTGTCAGGCTGTGCTCCAAGGCCCCAGGGCTCTGACCTGACATCACTCCCTTTCTGCCAGTTTCACTGATGCGTCTGCCAGCACCCGGGCCTGGCTGCACCTCTGAGTCACAGCCGCCACTCCCTGAGGCAGGCACACTCCCTGGGGAGCAGTGTCACCTGGTTCCCAGAGTTTCCTGATGCCACAGACAGGAGGAGGGAACAACCATGGTGGTGATGGGGCTGTGACACCCGCCTCCCAAGCAGCTGCCTGTGTGCTGTGACCCTGGGTCCCCCAGGCAGGCAGGCAGCACCGTCTTGGTAAGACAGGGCCTCCTGGGATGGGGACAAAGGAGGGGTGAGGGTGGCCAGGGGCTTCGATCTGGGTAGGACTCGGCCCCTTCCTGAATCTGAGGGTTCTAGGAAGGTCTGAGCTCCAAGTGGGCAGGTAGCGGCATAGAGACAGAGGAGGGAGGGGCGCTGGGGATGGGGGGCAGGGAGGCAGAGGGGACTGCTCAAGAGAAAGGGACCTCATTGACTTAGCACCTACTCAGAGTGCCACCTTCCACCAGCGCTGCACAGTGGCAGTCCACCAACCAAATCTGGGCCACAAACATGGTAGCTTTGACCCGCCTTGTGTTCTTAAAAAACTTGAATTCATTTCTAACACTGACAAATAGGGACGACCTACATAAAATCAGGACTTAGGGGTCTCTTGAGAAGTAGGGCTATGTTGGGAAGTCCCCTTTACATTGTCTGCCTCATCCCTGTGGGCATCCAAGTGTCTGACCCCCTTCAAGAGCCAAAAATGCCTTCTGGGTAACTGTTGTTGTTGTTCAGGTTGCTAAGTCCAACTCTTTGCGATCCGTGGACTTCCCTGTCCATCACTATCTCCTGGAGTTTGTTCAAATTCTTGTCCATTGAGTCAGTGGTGCTATCTAACCGTCTCATCCTCTGCTGACCCCTTCTCCTTTGCCTTCAGTCTTTCCCAGAATCAGGGTAAGTGTTATTATCCCCTTCTTACAGATGAGAAAAGACTGCCTAAAGACATCCATCCCACCAAGTCTCACACAGGTTAGCACTAGAGTCAGGATTTAACCCCACCTCTCCGTTCCCCAAGGCCCTACTCTCCACACTCTCTCCCACCCATGGAGGCCAGAACAGACAGCCCCTGCAGATTCCCTTTCTGGTGGATTACTCTAAAGTTCTCTGTGCTCCTAGTGTTTAATGAGTGGCCTCTGAAATCCTTTCCAGCTTTCATGCTGGGTGTGGCAAATTGAACGGTGATCCTCCTGGGGTTGGAACCAGGAAGCCAACCAATCACCATGCGTGCTCAGGCTTTGTGCTGGGAACCTGAAGCACACCATCTCATTTAACCCTCATAGCTTTGCAGAAGGTCGGCTTTACTATTATGCCCATTTAACAGATTAAGAAACTGAGGCTCAGGGCTGCCCTGGTGGTCCGGTGGCTAACATTCCTCGATCCCAAATTGGAGGGGCCAGGATTCAACCCCTGGTCAGGGAACTAGATCCCACATGCCACAACTAAAAATCCTACAGGCTGCAGCAAAGATTGAAGATCCTGTGTGCTGCAATTAATACCCAGTGCAGCCAAATAAG
The DNA here is from genome assembly GCA_006408675.1 of Madoqua kirkii. Classification (NCBI taxonomy): domain Eukaryota; kingdom Metazoa; phylum Chordata; class Mammalia; order Artiodactyla; family Bovidae; genus Madoqua; species Madoqua kirkii. The sequence goes on along the minus strand of SJYC01066608.1, from coordinate 17,013 downwards.
TAAATAAATATTAAAGATAGGAAACTGAGGCTCTTCCATCACTCTCTGTGGTCCAGCCCCTCTGGCTTCTTTTTAGCTCTTTGGTAGTGTCCTGCACCCTTCCTACCTCAGGGCCTTTGCCCATGCCTTTCACCCTCCCCCATGCAAGCTTTCATCATCCTTCAGGTCTTCCCTGATTCTCTAAACAAAGTATGGCTCCCCTGTTATTGCCTCTGAGAGCTCCTGGCACACTTCATAGTGTAAATAATGACAATAACACGAGCTAAGACTTACTGAGCACTTTCCACCAGCCAGATTCTGTTCTGAGCACTTTAATTACCACCAGCCAGACTCTGTTCTGAGCACTTTAATTACATCACTGGAATCCTCTCACAATCCTCTGAAGTGTTTATAATTACCCTCAGTTTACAGATAAGGCCATCTGAGGCACAGAGAAGTTGATTAACTTGCCTAAGGTCACACAGCTAGTGCCGACATTTTCACCGTAGGTTGTATGACTGATTGACATTTTCAAGGATTATCTCATGAGGAACCTGTTCTTGATCACTAAATACCCTTTAAATGAGTAAACACACTGGGATTATGGCTCCAAATTTCATGTCCATAAGCATGAAGATTGTAGGACTGTCACTTTCTGCTCCTGCCAGTGTTCCACTACTGCAGCGATTCCCAGCTCCCAGCTGACTCCAGGGTAGCGCTGAGTTCCAAACACTCTCCCACCTCTGCCCACACTGTCCCCAGGGAGAAAGAGAAAGGGGCCAGCGTGGTTCAGGACCATGGACAGCACCACCTCCCTGCTTAGACTCACTCCCCTCCTGTGTGTGCGAACTGGCCTCTGGGAAATTCCCAAGGAGACCCCGCCCCCAGCTCCCTTCCTTGCTGCCCTCCCCCGCTCCAGTTTACTGCCAATGACATTCAGATAAATGGCTGCTGTCAGCCAGGCCGGTCCCATGGAAAGGCGTGTTGGGTGATGTATGACACCATCTTCTAAAACCACAGGACTCACTGCTCAGGAGCTCCGAGGGGGGCCGCTCCCCCACCCCCATCAGCCTCCGACCCTGGGCTACACCTGGGGTTTTGGGGTCCCCCTCCTTTCCAACCCTGGGGATGAGTCCGCTGTCAGACACAATTACTAGGATCTTTAATCACACGCTGTTAAGACTCTGGCCCACTCTCCTACTCTCTGGGCTGCCGTGGTGGTTGTTTAGTTGATAAGTTGTGTCTGACTCTTTGCAACCTCATGGACTATAGTCTGTCAGGCTCTGTCCATGAGAGTTCCTGGAGTAGGTTGCCCTTTCCTTCCCCCAGGGATCCTCCAGACTCAGCGATCAAACCTATGTCTCCCTTGTCTCCTGGATTGCAGGCAGATTTACTGCTGAGCCACCAGGGAAGCCCCTCACTCTCTCTGGGCCACTCTGTGACCCCAAACCTAACCTCCATTCCCGTCTGCCCTAGGTATGCCCTCTTGGATTATTCAGGGGCTCAGGGCGCTGTGTGGGAGATGGTCATCAGGCTCTGAGCTTCTGGGATCCAAGAGCGGAAACCCAGCTCAGATCAGCACACCACCAATAGCACAGCTAATTCCACCCTGGTTTATGATCCCTTGACATGACTCGGATGGTGTGGAGAGAACAGGGCATGTTATAAAGCTGCTGCCCCTGAGAACCCCTGCCCTTTGCCTTTGAGAAGGACAGAGTTACGAAGCCACCCTGGCCTTACATATTGGGGGGGGGCACCAATCTGCCCTCTCCTGCCCTTGGCCTTCTGCCAGCTGCCAGCTTTGGCTCCAGTTCTGTCATCTTTAAAATAGGATTAGCAATAATAATAACTAACACACAGTACTGTTCAACTGTTTTCTAAGCCATAAAACCCTTGCCATAATATTTAAAAGTAGGAGCCAAAGTATTCAGCTGCATACAGTTCAAAGTCATGTGTGATGCTAACCAGATGACTGGAGCCTAACAACAGAAATGTATTTTCTCATGGTTCCAGAAGCTGGAAGTTCAAGATCCAGGTGTTGGCACGTTTGATTTCTCGGAGCCTCTCTCCTCAGTTTGTGGACAGCCGTCTTCTCCCTCCTGGGGCTCCACGTGGCTTTCCCGCTGTGTGTGTCTGTGTCCTAATCACTTGCGCTAAGGACATCAGTCCCACTGGGGTGGGTGTGGCCCAGATGACCTCACTTTACCTTAGCTCCCTCTGTCAAGGGCCCATCTCCAAATGCACTCACATTGTGAGGAACTGGGGGTTAGGACTTGAACATACAAATTTTGGGGGAGACGCAGTTCAGTCCATAGCAGCGCCCCACCCATATCCCCTCACTTTCGCCACCTGGGCGCACCTTAGTCCTCTGGGGGTTTTTTTGGCCACATCATGTGGCATGAGGAACTTCCCCTACCAAGGATCGAACCTGTGCTCCTGCAGGAGAAATGCAGAGTCTTAACCACTGGACCACCAGGGAAATCCCTTAAGCCCACTCACAGGTCTCTGTGAAGCAAGTACTACGCTGAGCCCCTTCTTACTGAAGGGAAACGAGACTCAGAGAAGCTGAGTTACTTCCCTGCAGATGCCGAGCTAGGCCCCCAACCAACACTGTATCTATGGTGCCATAAGGCCGCGACCTCTGTCCCAGCCACACACAGGGGCAGGTGCCCAGGGTACCCCTGATGCTCACGGGGGCCCACCCAGGGCCCCCCCATGCAGCTGGGACCCATTATCTGTTTTGCGCACGGCCTGTGCCCGTCAGGGTATGGACTGTGCTTGTTCACTCACAGGTCTCTGTGAAGCAAGTACTACGCTGAGCCCCTTCTTACTGAAGGGAAACGAGACTCAGAGAAGCTGAGTTACTTCCCTGCAGATGCCGAGCTAGGCCCCCAACCAACACTGTATCTATGGTGCCATAAGGCCGCGACCTCTGTCCCAGCCACACACAGGGGCAGGTGCCCAGGGTACCCCTGATGCTCACGGGGGCCCACCCAGGGCCCCCCCATGCAGCTGGGACCCATTATCTGTTTTGCGCACGGCCTGTGCCCGTCAGGGTAATGGACTGTGCTTGTCCTAGCGGAGGTGGCCTCTGCCAGGGATGATGTATGAGGCGCTATTGTTTGATATGAATGCATTAGGCGACATTCCCGATAAAGACTTAACCAGCAGAGCCGCACTCGCTGGCAGCAGTCCCCGAGGAGGGAGAGGGCGGAGGCAGAAGCCTGAGTCCGCATCAAGCAGGGCTCTGGGGGACCAGCCACCTTCAGGGAGGCAGGGACCGCGTCACTCTTGCTTTCAAACTTCTGGTTCCTGAGCCACACGTCTCACCTCCTTCAAGCAGCAGAGTGTAGACTGTGGGTCTCACACTTCAGAAAGCATCAGAGTTGGCTTGGGAGCGGGCTGAAGATGCAGAGTCCTGGGTCCCAACACAGATCCATTGAAACACTCTCCAGAGGTAGGCCTGGGATTCCCGCTTTGCAAACCAGTTCCCTCTAATAGCGCTGGTGTGTGTGCGAGAGTGCTCAGTTCCTCAGTCGTGTCCGACTCTTTGAGACCTCATGCACTGTAACCCACCAGGCTCCCCTGTCCATGGGATTTCCCAGGCAAGAATACTGGAGTGGGTTGCTGTTTCCTCCTCCAAGGGATCTTCCTGACCAAGGATCAAACCTGTATCTCCTGCTTGGCAGGCGGATTCTTTACCACTCTGCCACCTGGGGGCCAGAGCCCAAATGTGGTCCAAATATGGCAGGATGAAGAGATCCTGTCCTTCATCCCTCGTAGCGGGATGAAGGGAATGGGGTATAAAGTCAGAAAGCCCTGGATCTGAATCTGGGCTCCTCTGAGAAGCAGCAGGGAAATCTTGGGCAGGTCACTCAGGCTCTCAGTTGTGACCCTCCTCATCAAATAAACCTCAGTTTCCCAATCTGTAACATGGGCACAGCAGTGATACCCCCTGTGTCTGCCCCCACCCCAAGGGCTCAAGGGGACAAGACCCCCTCCTGTGCTGTGTCCACACACTCATGAATCCCAGGGCCTGGCAACGTAGACCCTCTACACCTTCCTGGAGTCGGTGGGTGGTAGTGGGGCTTCCTGACTCTGTCCAGACTGATTCTCTAGGGCATTCCAGGCCCACTACAAGGAACGGGGAGCCCTCTGGGGGCTAGAAGGTCCTTCAAAGCCTGGACTCCATGAGTCCTTTATTTTGAGTGGGGCTGGAGCAGGGAGGGGCATTGGCCGTTTGCACATTCAGTATTAATGGAATCCAGATGTGCCCCAGAGGATGCTTACCGGGGGAGAGGGGTCCTCCCTGGGATTGAACCCCTGGGGACAGTCTGGAGGGTCCCCACAGAGATAATATGATCCCATGAGCTGCGAGACTCAAGGAGACAGAGGTCAGAAGAGTTGGCAGGAGGCAGATTACATGTGTCCCCTCCTTGGAGAGGACAATACAGGAGACGTAAGAGATGCTGGTTCAAACCCTGGGTTGGGAAGATTCCCTGGTATAGGAAATGGTCAACCACTCCAGTATTCTTGCCAGAGAATCCCATGGACAGAAGAGCCTGGCAGGCTACAGCCCATGTGGTAGCAAAGAGTCGGGCACCACTGAGCTACTAACACACACTTCCTGGAGAGAGAAATGGCAGGGTCTGGGGAGGGTCTCACTCGAAATGGTCTGATCATTGTGTTTATGGAAAGAAGACCCTGCAGGCTGAGGGGAGGCACCATGTCCCAGGGGCACTGAGGGGTCACGGGAGGACTTTGGGCAGGGGATGAGCAGGGTCAGCTCTGAACATGGAAAGACCCCTCTGAGGCCCAGTGGGGAATGACCTCATGTTTGAGTCTAAAGTGGAAGCTAGTGAGAGGATCTAGGAGAACAGAACTCAAGAGGGGAAGGTGCAAGGAGAATGCCCCAGAGAAGGAGGCAGGCTTTAGGATTGGAAGCAAGAGTGGCTTCAGCCATACGGGGCGGGGGCTGTGGGGAGGGGTGTCCCACGTCAAAGTCGAGTCTCTCCAACCCCGCTTTTCATTCATTCAGTAAGCATGGGTTGAGCGCCTACTCTGTGTCGGGCTGCATCGGGTGCTGGGAGTACGAGGGTTATTTTCATGTGTCACCTTGCCTGGGACTGAGGGTGTCCAGACATTTTGGTTAAACATCATTCTGGGTGCATCTGTGAAGGTGTTTCTGGACAAGATGAACATTTGAATCGTGGTCTGAGGACAGCACACTGCCCTCCTCACTGTCTGTGCCCCAACCAATCCCCTGAGGGACCGAACAGAATTAAAAACTGAGAGGGCAGAATTCTCCCTCTCTCCACCGACTGTCTTTGAGCTGGGATATCCATCGTCTCCTGCCTTCCAACCCAGACTCGGACTGGAACTTACCCCATCTGTTCTCCTCGGCCTCCAACTTACTGACTGCAGGTCTTGGGACTTGCAGCCTCCATAACTGCATTAGTCAATATCATCTGTTGAGACTTCCCTGGTGGTCCAGTGGTTAAGACTCTGTGTCCCAGTGCTGGAGGCCTGGGTTCCATCCCTGGTCAGGGAACAAGGTCCGGCATGCTGCAACTAAGATCCGGCACAGCCAAATAAATACTTTTTTTTGAGTTTCCATACTAACAAGGAAAACAACTCCCTCCACTGCCAAATAATAATAGCCCTGCAAATACATGAGTTTCTATTTTGGAGATGAGAACCCAGAGGGTCAGAAAGGTTAAGAAACCTGCCTAGGGCCTCCCTGGTGGCTCAGTGATTAAGTATCCACCTGCCAATGCAGGAGACACAGGTTTGATCTCTGATCCAGGAAGATCCCACATGGCGTGGAGCCACTAAGTCCGAGGGCCACAACTCCTGAGCCTGTGTTCTAGAGCCTGTTCTCAGCAACAAGAAAAGCCACCACAATGACAAGCCCACACACCAGACCTAGAGAGTAGCCCCCGATGCCTGCAACTGAAGGAAAGCCCATGCAGCAACGAAGAACCAGCACAGCCGAACACAAACAAATAATGCTGCTTTTAAAACAGAAAAGAAGCCTGCCTTCAGCTCACTCACAGGCTAGAGCCCACGAGTGGGGGCCAGGTTTCCCTCACGCCTGATTCTCGGGGACAGGATTTTACCTCTCGAGTTTTCCCCAAACCATTGTTCTCCCAACCGTCTCAGGCCTCTCCCTCCTCTGCACCTCAGGGCCATCAGCCAGGATGACCAGCCCCACCTGACTCTGCATGTTAAGAACCTGCCTGTCTTTCAATCAACAGTCATTCAGCAAACAAATACAGGCTCAATCGCATGCCTGGCATTGCGCTGGGAGCTGGGATTCAGCATGAACCAGACACACATGGTCCCCATGCTCCGGGAGCAAATTCTCAAATGCCACCCCCTGGAAACCTACCTGCTTAATCTCTTAGGATGCCAACCACAGTCTGCTGCCAAGTTCAGCCGTTCCACGGCTGTTCCTCACTGGAGAGCGAGCACCTCAGGCTCAGGGGTGGTGTCCACTCACATAGGGTCCCCAGTGCAAGGCCTGGAATGTGGTAGGTGCTCACAAAATGGCCTGTGAAGTCGAATGAATGAGTAGGTGGGTGAGAGGCTGTGAGCCTGTATACAGTAGGTGCTTAAGACTGGATGATGACGATCATCATGCTGATTGGTTCAGGACGGGGAGAGAGGATCTGGTTTCTGTACTTTGATCTTGAGTTTCAAGGAGAGACTGCCTCCCCCCACATTCACACACACACACACACACACACACACACACACACACATGCTGACATTCATGTACACACATGTGCTTATGCCCTTACACACTCAAGCACACGCACATGCAACATGCTTTCTCCATCGGGTGCAGGGTGAGACGATGAAGATGGGGAAGAGTCGAAGTATGAGGTTTGGGTCCTGGTTTAGATGCCCCTTAAGGATCACCTCAGCCTCTTGGTTTCTTCATCTGTAAAATGGGGATGAAACAAACAGCCCTTACAAGGTCAGGGTCAAAGTGAGGTAAAGTGGAATCACCTAACTTATGTCAAGGTCTAGCCCATGGTGGCCTCTTGCTCCCATCCCCTCCTCTGACTGGCTCTGAGACCCCCAAGGCAGGGTGGGGGAGGGAGGGAGGGAGGGAGCACAGAGAAGGCTGTGGAGCTGGCCCTGGAGCCTCACTGGCTCTTGCCTGCGCCCTGCCCCCGAATGCCCCCATAACTACTTGGTCCTGCCTCACTCTCCTTCCTCCCCCAGAGGTGTCCCATCCCTCCTCTTCCACCTTTCAAAGTTCTTCCTGTCTATGTCCACATCTCTCTCTCTTCTTTTGGCTGTGCCGTGCGGCAAGTGGGAACTTCGGTCCTCCACTAAGGACTGAACCTGTGTCCCCTCCAGTGGAAACTCGGGAGTCTTAGCCACTGGACAGCTAGGAAGTCCCATACATCCCCATCTCTTAACAACTCCGTTCCACCCCTAAAAAGAAACGCCTGGGTCCTGCGTGTCCTGGGCATGAACACATTCAGCAGGAGCTTCTAACAGATGATGCTAGCCGTGGGGGTCCTGCTACGTTCAGGACCTGCTTTTGCCCTCCTGCCCATGCCAAGCCCACCCAGGGTTCGGTGGGAAACAGTCTGCAGCGTGGCGGCTGCAGACGTGATGGTTAGAGCTGATTTACGTTCCGTTTACACGGGCTCCAGATGTCGGGAGCTCCTCTGTGGGTTTATCCAAATGCCAGGGAAGAAGGGGAAGGGCTGGGGGCCGAGACTGCAGCCCCTTCCCCCCAGCCTGCCTCCTGTCCTAGTCCAGCTCTGAGGACAGAATTCTAACGTGTGGTCCCGGCGCGGACCCACCCTGCTGAGCCCCCATCCCTGGCCCCACAAGCTTCTGCCCCACGTTGTGGTCCTAGACTCTAAACTTTGTGAGACCAGAAGCCCTGTATCTGGGCCAGCTCCTGGGCCCATGAAGAACTTATTAAATGCCTCTAGTAATGAGCTGACAGTGTGCCAGTGGTGTAGTGGGAAGAATGGTGTCCCCGCCCGCAAATAGGTTAAAGCCCTAATGCCTAGTACCCGTGAATGTGACCCTATTTGGAAACTGGGTCTTTGCAAGTGTCATCAAGATAAGATGAGAGATTTCATCAAGTTAAGATGAGAGTTCAGGGACTTCCCTGGTGGTCCGGTAGTTAAGAATCTGCCTGCCAATGCAGGCGACATGGGTTAGATCCCTGGTCTGGGAAGATTCCCTGTGCTGTGGGCCAACTAAGCCATGGGCCGCAACTACTAAGCCCGTGAGCCTAAAGCCCGTGCTCTGCAATAAGCGAAGCCACCGCAATGAGAAGCTTGCGCCGCAGTGAAGAGTAGTCCCTGCTGGCGGCAACTAGAGAAATCCCGCACGCAGCAGCGAAGACCCAGTGTGGCCGTAAATAAAGAGATAAAATCAGGTGGCCCTAGTGGTAAAGAATCTGCCCGCCAACACCAGAAATGCAGGTTCAGTCCCTGGGTCGGGAAGATCCCCTGGAGGAGGGCATGGCAACCCATTCCAGTATTCTTGCCTGGAGAGTCCCATGGGCAGAGAATATTGAATCGGGCTGGGTCCTAAATCCAATGACAGGTGTCGGAAATTCTGCTATCAAATGTTTGCCTTTGGTTCCTCTTGCTGCTGCTGCTGCTGCTGCTAAGTCACTTCAGTCGAGTCCGACTCTGTGTGACCCTATCGATGGCAGCCCACCAGGCTCCCCCATCCCTGGGATTCTCTAGGCAAGAACACTGGAGTGGATTGCCATTTCCTTCTGCAATGCATGAAAGTGAAAAGTGAAAGTGAAGTCGCTCAGTTGTGTCCACCTGTTAGCGACCCCATGGACTGCAGCCCACCAGGCTCCTCCGTCCATGGGATTTTCCAGGCAAGAGCACTGGAGTGGGGTGCCATTGCCTTCTCCTTGGTTCCTCTTACTTTGTCGGGTTTTCTGTCTGTCCCTCCCTTTCTCCACTCTCTCTTATGCCCTTCAGGCATTTACTGAGTGCCACTCTTGGTCAAGGAACTGAAGGCATAAGGACAGAGGTGTGGGCACCTGTGGTCTCTGTCTTGGAGAAGCTCCTTGTCCAGAGCTGAGTGGTGAGGCTGCACACGACACTGGCCACGCAGCCTCAAGAGGACTCTGATGGGGGCCTCAGGGGGGCTGAGGGCAGAGCTGAGCCACCCAGCCAGACCAACCTCGATCCCCTGACCTCCAGGGCCATCTCGTCTCCCGCCCTCTTCCACTGCTCAGACACCCACCTGGTCGGTCCCCTTAGGCCAACGAAAGTGTCCAGGGGGATGTGCACCCCCTTCCCACGCCCGAGCATCTCCTACCCTCCCACTCCCTCTGAGCATTTCTCATTAAGGGCTGCAGATTGCCTGGCCTGTCTCTGGGCTTCGCTCTGAAAGGGCTAAATGATATGCTGACACCTTAATTACGGCCCATTGTCACGGAGCGCTGCGGAAATTGTCTGAGTGATCCCCGGAGAATGGGCGCTAACAGGCCCGTCAGAGCCTTTGATTCCTTGTGGCAGATTGGAAAATGACACGACTGGCGGCCGCTCCAACCGCAGCCTCCGGGTGACACGGGCGGACCACCCTCTCACACTCTGGTCTCATTCCTACAACGCCTCCTGCCCCCTAGCTCAGCCCAGTGCCTGATGACCGCTGTGTCAGGGTATTGCACATAACCCCAACTGAGATCCTCCCTGCAGCCCAGCTGGGTGAGAACGCTTCTGCTCCCTCTTTACAGATGAGGAAGCAGAGATGCTAAGTGCTGAAGTCACCTGCCCCAGCTCACGGGCTTTTGCAGAGCAGAGCAGGCAGCCTGACTCCCCGCCCAGGTCTCGGCCACTGCGAGACGCTGCCACTGTAGGGACAGCGGCTCCAGGCCCGAGGAGGTGGTGTTTGCCGAGGTCGCCGGGGCCACAGCAGACAGGGACCAGGCCCCAGGCCCCTCAATCCCACCCCACGACTTTTTTCACCAGGGCAGCCATGTGCCAAGTGTGTCTGGGGGAGTGATGTTGACAATAATAATAACACCATAACAGCACTGGCCTGTCACCAAGGGTGACAAAGTGTGGGCTCTGGGCCTGGCAGCCCCAGGGGAGTTTCAGCCCTACAGTCAGCGGTGCTACCGTCGTGAGCTGGTTCAGGGAAAGGTGGGGAGGCTTCGAGCTCACTCTTATACCCTGCCTCCTCACCAGCCCACAGTCCACAGAGGGCAGGGGCTGATTCCTTGGGGGAGCAGTGCCTGCAAATGCAGGGAGGGGAGCTAGGGCCCGCTCGAAGCCAGGTCTCTGACCACCCCCACCTCGGGAACACCCATCCCGCTGGGTTTCTGGGGTGAGCAAGAGGCAGGGCTGGGCATCTGATAATCTGGACTAAAATTCTGGCCGCTGTGTTGGAATCAAGCGGAGAGGCCTCTTGACATCACTATCCATTATCCGGCGTGCTCAGTCATGTCTGATTCTGTGTGGCCCCGTGGACTGTAGCCCACCAGGCTCCTCTGACCACGGGATTTTTTCCAGGCAAGAATACTGGAGTGGGTTGCCATTTCCTCCTCCAGGGGATCTTTCCCACCCAGGGATCAAACCCGCATCTACCGCATCTTCTGAACTAGCAGGCAGGTTTTTTACCACCGAGCCACCACTAACTGGCTCTATTAGCTGGAAGAGGAGCAGGGTACCTCTGTGCAGAAGACACACTCATTTGACCCCTCCAGGACAGGCAAGAGTTGAGGCTAGGGCCCCACAAGTGTACAAGAGCTGACTGATGTATACCCAGCCTGGGAGAAGGGATGGAGCAGCAGGAGCCAGGTGCCCTCACAAGCTCCATGGACTCTGTCATCCCATTCTCCTTCCAGAGGAGCAACCCCCACGTGAGGGCCGCTCTCCCACTCACCCCCACAACACCATTGGGGGACGACAAAGAGGCGGGAATGCCATCTGAAAAGCTCAGCTCTGTGCCAAGTGCTTTCTCAAGCTTGGCGGTGGGGGAGGTCTGGATGTCATACCCATTTCACAGATGGGGAAACTGAGTCTCCAAATCACACATCTTTTCAGCAAAATTGCCAAGTGCCCACTTTGTGCCAAGGGCTGTTCTGGGCACTGGGGCCACACTGGGGGACAAGACAGACAATCCCAGCTATCTAGGGACTCACAGTCACAAATGGAGCCTGGTTTCTCGTTGCTTCTCATAGCTGCCAGCAGGAAGCAGAGCCAGGCTGGGAGAGGGCTGAGGGAAAAGATGTCATACGGAAGACTGGGGACTAAATCTGTGACCTCAGCAAGTGACTTTGATTCCTGAAGCCTCATCTGCAAAATGGGGGCAGTAATGACACCTTCCTCCCGGGGCAACATAATCAAATAGCATCAAGCGTGGCTCTTCCACTGCATCCCCTGCTGACAGGGACGGAGGTACTGGACAGTCAACTGAGCATCTCCAGGGCCTTCTCCACACCCGGCAAAGGAGGATGCTTCCTGTGAGCCTTCTTCCTGCAGCCTTGTCATTCCCCAAGGCCCCCACCAACTCTGGGAGGCACCTCGGTTGTCCCCACTTGGCAGATGGGAGGTTGAGGCTCAGAGACTTGCCAGATACCACGGCAGGTAACTAGAAACTGCTCTGTTCCTCTCCACCTGGCACCCCTTCCCTCCCACTGTCTCTCAGCACAGCCTCCCCTTGCCACCCAGGAGGCCACCAGAAAGTTTCAGAGCTGCCAAAATGCCATCACGAAACCCAAGTGTATTCTCCTTCTCAACGTCTTTTTTTAAAAAATCTTGGCCACAACAGGTAGCTTTGCAGGATCTCAGTTCTCCGACCAGGGGTTGAATTCAGGTCATGGCAGTGAAAGCGCCAAGTCCTAACCACTGGACCACCAGGGAACTCTTTCTCCTCCCCAATTTCTACCCCCAAGAAATGAAAACATGTGTCCACACCAAGAACTTGTGCCTGAATGCACAAAGCGGAATTATTCATAACAGACAAAAGGCAGGAACAACTCAGATGCCCATCAGCTGAGGGAGGGACAAACAAAACACGGTCCATCCAAATGGTGGAATAGTATTCAGCCCTGAAAGAGGAACGCCCCACCACGTGCTACAGTGTGGATGAGCCTTGAAAACGTGATGCGGAGTGAAGGAAGCCGGTCACAGAGACCACATGCTATATGACCCCATTTACGTGGAATGCCCAGGAGAGGCAAATTCATGAGTCAGAAACAGGAGCGGTTGCCAGGGGCAGTGTGTCTGTGTGCATGTGTGTGCACACATGTGTGTGTCTGTTAACAATCGAGGAGTTCCCTTTTGGGGAAAATGATGAAAATGTTCTAAAATGGTCGTGCTGTTTGCAAAACTCTGTGCAGATACTGCAAACCATCGAATGATACACTTTGAAGGTATGATTTATCTCTCACAGAAGCTGTTCCCCCGAAACCCTGGTGAGCGGATCCCTGCCCACAGTCTCTGCGATTCAGGCCCCGCACCTGGGCTGGAGGGAGGGACCAGCTGGCATAACCTCAGGCCTTCAGGCTTCCCCCCAGAGCTGGGTAGGGCCATAAGGTCCAGCCCTGGAGGTAATACAAGGAACCTCCAGTGGATGCTCTGGGCCTGTGCCTGAACCCACGTGGCCATTCAGTCTTCATTCCACGTTCCAGGCTTGGTGTTGGAGCTGGGGGCTTGGTGAAGAGCAAGAAACTCTCCCTTCCTCCAGGAAGCTGACAGACAGGGTGGGGCTGACGAGCACGCAGAAACGAAAGTCTGGTGTGACACAGCTACGACCCCGGCAAACACAGAGAGGAGGGCCCCGCCCCTAGCCTGGTCCCAGGACCATCTCCCCAGGAGCCGACATGCAGGCAGAGATGGGAAGAAACTCCGGGGGGAAAAAGTGTTCCAGGCAGAGGGAACAGCAGATGCGAAGGCCTAGAGGCTCAAGAGAGTGTGGCAAAGAAAAAGAGGCTTTCCCCGGCAGTCGTGGTTAGGTCTCCAGATTTCCACTGCAGGGAGCTATGGGTTCAGTCCCTGGCTGGGGATCAAAGATCCCACATAGTGCGCAGAGTGCTGCCAAACGGAAAAAAAAGGAAAAAAGAGAGAGAAAGAGCATGCATTCAGGAGAAGAAAGGGAGGTGTGAGGGGGTACACCTGCCTCTGGGAGGACGGGGCTGGGAGGGTAGAGATGGAGCAGCCCACAGACCGGCCCTGAGAAACCCCTTCCCAGAGGCAGAATGAGCTCCCAACCACATCGCCTGCCTGTCGAACCTTCCGGGCTAGGGTGCCTGAGACCCCACGGTGGGGAGGATGTCAGGCCCGCACAGCTAGGATCCCCTAGCCCCCTCCCCTCTCAGCTTCTGGTCCTCATCCCCAGCTGCCTTTCCCATGCCCTGAGCCTTAATCACAGCAGACAGAAAAGGCAAGACTAAATTTTAACGAGACAGCTTTGAGCTGCATTTAAAAGCCCCCAAAGTTTCCATGACAGGGGAACCCGCTTTTGGCAGGGCAAATATTTACAGCTCCATCTGAAACGCTGGGCCTGTTTTTCACGCAGGACTTTGACAGTATAGATCATGCCAGGAGTGAGACGCATATAGAGGGGAATGGAGCCATGGGTGGCCACAGCCCCGGGCCCTGAGTTACGGACATATGAGCCTGTCCCCAACTTCTTGTTCTTAATTAAAAGCCCTTTTGGGTAATTCCAAAGAGGTGGCTGTGGCTCAAGGTCTCTTGCTTGTTCTCTTTAAGTGTGAAATGTTCTTTTGGCTCCTTCCTATTTCAGGGATCAGAGAACAGGAGATGAGACCATTAAGGAGGGGATGGGTCAGGGCTGGTGGGGCACTGAGTCCTGAGTCTCCTCACTGCCATCTGCTTCTCCCCTGCCCTAACTCTCAGCCAGGCTGGTGACTGCCCACCTGCTATGTGCTGGGAGCTTCCCTCTCCATCATTCCGTGTTCAGTCACTCAGGACTGTAGCATACCAGCTCCTCTGTCTTCCCCTATCTCCTGGAGTTAGCTCAAATTCATGTCCACTGAGTTGGTGATGCCATCCAACCATCTCATCCTCTGTTGCTCCCTTCTCCTCCTGCCCTCAGTCTTTCACAGCCTCAGGGTCTTTTTCAGTGAGGTGGCTCTTTGCATCACGTGGCCAAGGTATTGGAGCTTCATCTTCATCATGTCCTTCCAATGAATATTCAGGGTTGAGTTCATTTGGGATTGGCTGGTTTGATCTCCCTGCAGTCCAAGGGACTCTCAAGAGTCTTCTCCAACACCACAGTTTGAAAGCATCAATTCTTCAGTGCTCAGCCTTCTTTATGGTCCAACTCTCACATCTGTACATAACTAGTGAAAAAACTGTAGCTTTGACTAGATGGACCTTTGTCAGCAAAGTGGTATCTCTGCTTTTTAATAAGCTGAAGAGGTTTGTCATAGCTTTCCTTCCAAGGAGCAAGTGTCTTTTAATTTCATGGTTGCAGTCACCATCTGCAGTGATTTTGGAGCTCAAGAAAACAAAAACTGTCACTGTTTCCACTTTCTCCCCTTGTATTTGCCATGAACTGATGGGACCAGATGCCATTATCTTAGTTTTTGGTATGCTGAGTTTCAAGCCAGCCTTTCACTCTCCTCTTTCACCTTCATCAAGAGGTTCTTTAGTTCCTATTCACTTTGGGCCATTGGAGTGGTGTCATCTGCATATCGAGGTTATTGATACTTCTTCTGGCAATGTTGAGTCCAGCCTGTGCTTCATCCAGCCCAGCATTTCAAATGATGTACTCCAAATAGAAGTTAAATAAGCAGAGTGATAAAATACTTTGTTGTACTCCTTTCCCAGTTTTGAACCAGTCCATTGTTCCATGTCTGGTTCTAATTGTTGCTTCTGGACCTGCATGCAGGTTTCTTAGGAGACAGGTAAGGTGGTCTGGTATTCCCACCTCTTTAAGAAGTTTCCACAGTTTGTTGTGATCCACACAGTCAAAGGTTATAGCATAGTCAATGAAGCAAAAATAGATGTTCTTCTGGAATTCTCTTGCTTTCTCTACGAGACAACGAATGTTGGCAATTTGATCTCTGGTTCCTCTACGTTTTCTAAACTCAGCTTGTGCATCTGGAAGTTCTAAGTTCACATACTGCTGGAGCCTAGCTTGAAGGATTTTGAGCATAATCTTACTAGCATGTGAAATGAGTACAATTGTTCTGTAGTTTGAACATTCTTTGGCATTGCCCTTCTTTGGGATTGGAATGAAAACTGACCTTTTCTAGTCCTGGGGCCACTGCTGAGTGTTCCATCTCTCTTGCTGCCCACAGTACCAGTGAGGTTGCGATCAGGATGCCTAGTGGACAAAGAAGAAGCTGAGTCTCAGAGACAGGAAGGGACAGGCCTAAAATCATACAGCAAGCAGGAGGTAGAGCTGGAACTTGGACCCAGGGCCAACTGACTCCAAGTTTCCTGCCTTGGTCACCGCCTCCAATGATGGAGAGGGACTTGGAGTCTTCATCTAAGCCACTGGAAGGGCATGGTGAGAGATGGGACTCTCTGGGACCTTGATCAGCACAGACTCAAGATCCAGGGAGACAGGATTTCTGAGCATCTGTTCTTGGGGTGGGGGTAGGGGGGTGTGGGGAGAGCAGGCCAGGAGACGCAGGCTGGGAGATGCACATAGCTTGCCCTTGAGGAACACACAGCACCCGCCTCTATTTCTCTCTTTCCCAGCCATCATCCCTCCTTCCACCTGCCACTCCTCCATGCACCTGCTACCTGGACCCTCATCTGATATTCACCCATCCATCTTTCCACTCATT
This sequence comes from Madoqua kirkii, assembly GCA_006408675.1. NCBI lineage: Eukaryota > Metazoa > Chordata > Mammalia > Artiodactyla > Bovidae > Madoqua > Madoqua kirkii. The sequence continues at coordinate 1,259 of SJYC01066608.1, read as the reverse complement.
TATTGTCTTCTTCATCCATTCATCTATCCATCCATCCATCCATCCATCTACCCTTCCATCCATCCACCTGTCCTTGCACTGATCTAATCTCCCATGCATTCATCCAGCCATCTACCCATCCACCCATTCATCCATCCTTTCTTCATCCATCCATCTACTCATTCACCCTTCCATCCATCACCCATCCTTCCATCCTCCCATCCTCCCACTCATCTAATCTCCCACCCATCTATCCATCCACCCACCCATCTATCCGTTCTTCCTTCCATCCATCCAGCCAGGCTTCCACTCATCTAATCTTTCCATTCACCTCCTCTCCATTCACTCATTCATCCATCCACCCCCTCACCCATCCTATCCACCCATCTTACTATCCACCAACCATCCATCCTTTCACCCATCATGAAAAGGAACTGGCACACCTCAAGCCATTACTATGTGTCATTCAGTATGCCTCCCTCATCTAATCCTAACAGCCTCTCTGCCAAGTGAAATCTATCCCCTTCACTTTATGGATGGAGAAATGGAAGCTCTGAGATGTTTAAGCTGCTTGCCTAGAGAGAATGGAAAGGTACTAGTACTTTTCAGGCAAGGTAAGAGCACGTTGATGGTGGAGTGTTTGGGCCAGGAAAGAGAGACCTTCCAGCTCCTGCCATGTGGGTGGGCTGCCCACTCTCCTCTCCCACCACCACCATGTATGAGCTCACCAGTCTCTTGCCCCTTGCTCCTAGGCCAGGCGGTGGCTGCCAGGGCCATCTCTCACCCCCAGAGTGGTGCAGGGACAGGCAGGCCCCCGAACACAGGGTGCCTATTGTGCCCCCAGGAGCACAGGCTTCTCATTGTCCGGAGGAGCTGCAGGTGGGCTCCAGGCTGCTCCTGAGGTCCAGTGTCTGTCCTCTGGCTTGGGCTGTCACCATTGTGTGGCCACAGCAGTGCTTTGTCCCTGACAGCCTTTCTCCCTCTGCCTCCCAGCCCTCCCCCACCCCACCGTGGGGATTTGCACTCAGGAGGGTAGAGAGATTAAGGAGGGTGGGAGAGAGCACTGGCTTGGGAGTTCAGAGACCCCAAAATGCCACATCCTGTCTCTGAGCCTCAGTTTCCCCATCTGTAAAAGGGAACATCATGGGACTTCCCTGGTGACCCAGAGGGTAAGACTCCACATTCCCAATGCAGGGGGCCTGGGTTTGATCCCTGGTCCACCAACCTAGACACCATATTAAAAAGCAGAGATATTACCTTACCAACAAAGGTCATCTAGT
>SJYC01066607.1:0-17221 GCA_006408675.1 Madoqua kirkii | reverse complement strand
ACAACTGAGTGACTGAATTGAACTGAACCAGAAACTAGATCCCACACACCACAACTGAGAGTTCAGGTATTGCAACTAAAGATCTCACATGCCGCAAGGATGATCAAAGATCCTGCATGCCGCAACTAAGACCCGGTGCAGCCAAATGAAGACAATGAATAAATAACAAAATAAGTATTCAAAAATAAAATAAAAGATAAAATTTTTTAAAGGGATAATCATTCCTGCCATGATCCATCCCATATTGGAGACAACGGTAGGTTTCACAGAGGTTGCTCTGAGTACAGATATGGTCTAACTCAGATTTGGTCTTTGCTGTGTGGCTCTGAGCAAGTTACTTGCTCTCTCTGAATTTGTTTCTACATCTGCAAAGTGAAAACCAAAAGAGGGCCTGCCCCCAAGGAGACCCAATACACGAGGAGCTTGGCCCTGGGCCTGAACTGAGAGAGAAACTGACATCTCCATCAGCATCGGAGGTGGCGGCAGCAGCCCTCTCAACACCTCAGAGCTCTCTGACACGCAGGGCAGGCTACTGTTTCTGCTGCCCTTCCAAACCGTCAACCTTTCTTAGGTCATCTCATGTCTCAGACCAGAGAAGTTAAGCAATCTATCTAGGGCACATAGCAAGGGACAACGGGCAGGCTCATGGATCCTGTCCTGAGTTTCTCATGCGCCAACTCAGGAGGCTTCAGCTGCGCTGTGGGCACCATGGGGGCAGATGGTAGGCAGGGGCTCAGCGTCTGAGGGTGGTCGAATGGGGGCACTCCTGGCCTGGGCACTTTTATTCGTTGTGCTTGGTGAGGGCAGGCAATTGACTGAATCCCTAGCATTGAACCGGTTTGGCTTACAGGAGCCAGAAGAGTGGATGGGGGGAGTGTTCTGTGGGGGCGCCACAGAGGGGCTGACATGGAGGGCTCTGCCGCCGTTGCCGCTGAGGACACAGTTGCTGGTGAGAGGTGCTCCTGGTACAGAGGGATGACAAGATGCTGCAGGGTCAGCCTTGCCCAGTAGCAGGCACTCTGTCGGTGTGGCCAAGGACCACAGCCTCTGTAACCACTTCCCCCGCTTGGGGGCCAAGGCCTCAGAGTCCACGCATGGCTAGGTAGGCGTGGGGCGGGGGGAGGTGGCCGGGGCTGCACCGATGGGTCCAGCAACCACCAGGCTCTGCCAGCACCCAGAGCGCAGCACAGGCTCTCAAGCCTGGGAATTACCCAGTTACAGCCTCTCATAGGGACGGCACCACCCAGACACCACGAGGTCACTCGACAGTGTCAAGAGACACGGATAAATGGTGCCACACAAACAACTTAGGTCACGTGGCCATGTCCTGGAGATGTGGAAAAACATAGTGCAATGGGGCCAGCGTCACCACAGTCAAAGCAGTGCCCACAGCATCCACGGGCGTCACTTACCAGACACAGAATCACACTCGGCATGGGACACACACCCCCTGTCACACAGGGACACGCATGGGTGCAGTGTCTGCAGGGTCCCTGGGCGTGGATGCCCTCGGGGATCCCCTGGCCTGGGGTGGGAAGCAGTACAGAGGGGAGGCGCCTGGCCACCCATACTCACACCCCCACCCCTCTGAGATCAAGGCTGGCTGGGTGGCTGCATCACCTTGGACAGGGACACCTGTGTCTTACAGGGCTGACCATGCCCTTTCCCACTGGGTGAAATCTCTATGGGCCCAGGAGACAAGCCCACTGGAGACTGTGCCTCTGCAGACCACAGTTAGGAAGGGGGCATTGTGAAATCCCCCCTCTAAGAGCTCTGAGCCCGCTTCCAAGCCTGGAGGGCCTCTCCTGAGGTCCATCTGAGGATCATCCTCCCAACACGATCCTGCCACCGATGTGAGCACCCCTAGGCCCAGGGGGTGGCCAAGGGGAGGCTGTTTGAGCAGGCCGTGTGGACCTGGGCAGGCTGGTGTCCCCCAGGGAGAGAACGAGGCCCCTCTAGTTCTGGACGTGGCCCAGACGGGAAGAGAAGGCTGAGGGGCCTGGCGCTGGGCATCCATATGTACCCGATCCAGGCCCCTGCGAGTGTCACAGGTCGGCCTGGTGGGAGCTGCACCCAACCCACAAGCCACTCTGCTCCCAAAGACAGCAAGAAGCCTGCCTGTCAAGGGAAACTTCCCTTCCCCAACAATTGAGATTCTGGGTCTGGGACTCTGTAGCCTCCCATCCCATCAGGGTCGCAGCACTCCAGTCTCGCTATGGGACCTGCCAGATGACCCAGGGATTATAAACTGGAGCCCGGGAGCCTGCTCGTCGACCCAAACACGAGTGCAGAGGATGCAAGTATACAGTTCACTCAGTGGACCTGAACAGACAATCCCACCCAGCTCAGGGCTCAAGCTGGTAGAATCCAGGTCCCCAAGAACAACTCAAGACTTAGGAATTCCATCACGCTTGGATTTAAATCAGGGCCCCAGGTGGTGTCCGCTGTGTGACATCTGGAAAACGAACGAGCTTCTCTGAGTCTTAGTTTCCATTCTTTTGGAGACTGGAGATAAGACCGCCTAAGGGATGCTGTCAGGATGAAAGGCAATCACGGCTTTGCATCCTCCCTGTACCCATCTACGCAGATGTCCTTGACCAGTCCCAGTTGAACGTCTGTTGAACAGACGATTTTAAAAGACTATCTGAAAAGTGGGGCCTGGAGGAAGCCGTAGACCTCCGCCCAGCCCCAGCTCCCAAATCCCTCCCTCTGTGCAGCTGCAGCCCCTTTCCGGGGTGGGGACCCCCGGCACCCCCGCTCCGGGCCCCTCCCCAAGCCACAGGAGGCTCAGACACATGTTGGAGGGGGCATTATCTGTGCTCAGTTGACTGTAAACGTTTAAGCGGAATTGACTGTGTACTCAGCCACTTTCAAACACAACTAATCTTCATCGGGGCGACGGGAAGTGAAATATGTTATTGTCGGCAGCAGTAAATTACCCGTGCCAGAGCTGGCTCGTGAGGCATTACGGGCCGTGGCCGGCGCACTCCTTCACCCTTATGTACCCGATCCAGGCCCCTGCGAGTGTCACAGGTCGGCCTGGTGGGAGCTGCACCCAACCCACAAGCCACTCTGCTCCCAAAGACAGCAAGAAGCCTGCCTGTCAAGGGAAACTTCCCTTCCCCAACAATTGAGATTCTGGGTCTGGGACTCTGTAGCCTCCCATCCCATCAGGGTCGCAGCACTCCAGTCTCGCTATGGGACCTGCCAGATGACCCAGGGATTATAAACTGGAGCCCGGGAGCCTGCTCGTCGACCCAAACACGAGTGCAGAGGATGCAAGTATACAGTTCACTCAGTGGACCTGAACAGACAATCCCACCCAGCTCAGGGCTCAAGCTGGTAGAATCCAGGTCCCCAAGAACAACTCAAGACTTAGGAATTCCATCACGCTTGGATTTAAATCAGGGCCCCAGGTGGTGTCCGCTGTGTGACATCTGGAAAACGAACGAGCTTCTCTGAGTCTTAGTTTCCATTCTTTTGGAGACTGGAGATAAGACCGCCTAAGGGATGCTGTCAGGATGAAAGGCAATCACGGCTTTGCATCCTCCCTGTACCCATCTACGCAGATGTCCTTGACCAGTCCCAGTTGAACGTCTGTTGAACAGACGATTTTAAAAGACTATCTGAAAAGTGGGGCCTGGAGGAAGCCGTAGACCTCCGCCCAGCCCCAGCTCCCAAATCCCTCCCTCTGTGCAGCTGCAGCCCCTTTCCGGGGTGGGGACCCCCGGCACCCCCGCTCCGGGCCCCTCCCCAAGCCACAGGAGGCTCAGACACATGTTGGAGGGGGCATTATCTGTGCTCAGTTGACTGTAAACGTTTAAGCGGAATTGACTGTGTACTCAGCCACTTTCAAACACAACTAATCTTCATCGGGGCGACGGGAAGTGAAATATGTTATTGTCGGCAGCAGTAAATTACCCGTGCCAGAGCTGGCTCGTGAGGCATTACGGGCCGTGGCCGGCGCACTCCTTCACCCAGCCGCCACCCGCCCGCAATTCATTACCGCAAACGGCCCTGTCACCTCACCAACTCGAGGGACGTGGAGCCAGTTGCCAGCTGCCTGGGCCTGGGTTCCCACCCACCTTGGGCAGCAGGGTGACTAGTGGGCTGGAGGAGGGATGGGAGCAGGGTGGGGAGGGTCTGGCTTCTCATTGCTCTGCCTCACCTCCCTGAGGCTGGGGCAGGAGCCCTAGGAGGACTCTTGGCCTTGGATTCTTAGAGGATTTTTGGAGGTCATTGACCAGATGGGGCGGCAGAGGGAAGTCAAGGCATCACCTTCTGAGCCTCAGTTTCTGCATCTGTAAAATGGAACGGTTCGTTCTTTGTTTCATGGTGATGCAGATCCCTTTAACATCTGGCCAAACTAAACAGCTGGGTTCCCGCACGGGGCTCTGCGTTTCAATCTGCCATGACGTTTGGCTTCGGTTGAAGCAGAGGAAGAACATCTGACCTGTCACAGGTGTGTGCTAGAAAAACGAAGAGCATTCTAACAGCCATCTCAGATGATTATGGATATTCTTCTTTGATACTAAACCAAAAGCCCTTCTGTGACCATTCACTAAAGGTTAGCTGTAACATGACACCTGAAACTACATTCATTAATTCTCCAATTCCGTTCAGGGTACTCAGGGCTGGTGCACTGGGATGACCCAGAGGGATGGGATGAGGAGGGAGGTGGGAGGGGGGTTCAGGATGGGAAACACATGTACACCCGTGGTGGATTCATGTCAATGTATGGCGAAACCACTACAATATTGTAAAGTAATTAGCCTCCAATTAAAATAAATAAATTTATATTAAAAATAAATAACACAAATTCTGAATATGAAAAAAAACCCATTGGTCTGTTCTGCACTTTGAATGGATATTTTTACTCACTTTGTAGCATTCTGCATTGGTCATCAGGGATGTACTGGTTTACTAAAGTATGTGGCTCTTCCAAATGTTGACATATTTCATTATATAATATCAAAAAAAAAAAGTCACATTCACTCTTACACCCAGCTCTTCGAGAAATCTTTTCCGTAGGAAGCTGTCAAACCCAGAGTGGCAGGTACAAGTTCTCCAAAATTCAGATTTTTGCTTGAAAGTCAAATTTCATCATTGGCAACAAGTACTGTCAGCTGACAGGCAACTTTGTACATTTTTGAGAAAATGTCTGCCAAATCGTCAAGCCTGCAAGGCTATAGTTTGGTCCGTGAGTCATTATTTAGAGTGAAAATGATGTTCCACGAAACACGTGGCTAGTGCAGCTTGCGACTCTGACAGTCACATGGCATTTTTCCGGGCCCTTCCTGGTGTGTTTCCTATTTTGTCACATGGAGTATTCAAATGATGTGTACTCGAAAGTTGAGATTTTTAAAAATTAATAATTTTCATTTTTCACGAAGAATATTCGTTAAGTGAAATTGGTTTTTAACTTTTTAGCAAAGGGAGTGTTCAGGATAAAGAGTGCACCCATCGCTGTTCCACATGGGTGTCACTCCATGATTCTTCATGCTATGAAGTCAGTGGGTTTTATCTGCCCAGTACTTTTACACCATCAACACAGAGAAAAGGGGCAAGGAAGGACTCAGGATTATTATGAAAATGGCCTTGATCTCCCAGGCTCCCTGAAAGGTGTCCCAGAAGGTCTGTGGAGCACACTTTGAGAACCACTGATCCAGGGTGATTATCCCAGGCCCACCAGGGCTGTTGGAAAATGCAGATGAAGTAGGGTGGGCAAATGGTCCTTAACGAGCAGCTATTCAATCAATCAGGTACCACCATCCCTGCCTTCATCATGAGGGGCCATGTCTGCATTCAGGGGGGAAGGTGTCCTCCCTTAATCTCAAGTCTAAATGAAGCTGCTAATGGAAACCTTTTGGCTCTTTCAAGACTTTGTTCAAAGTCAAGTTCTTCCTGAAACAAGCCCTCAGTGGGGATCATGTCTCCCTCCTCTGAACCTTCAGTCCTCTCAGCATTTCCCTTTCAGCCTCAACTCACTCTCAGCATCTGTATTGGACACAATAAGCTCTCAGCAGAACAAAGTTGATCCAAAGAAATGAGGAGATGGCAAGTGTGACTTGGCCAGCGGCTGGGGCTAACCAGTGATACCAGTTAACAGTAGCCAGAGGACCCCAGGAAGCTCTGCTATGAATCCCAGAACACAGGTGTAAACCCAAGAGCTGAGCACCAGGGAGCAGAGCCCCCTAGCACCCTGGGGAGACTGGGATGGGTGGGGCTTGGAGGAGATGAAGGGGTTACAAGTTCTCTGACAGCTGAGACAGAGACGCCTGAGACCTTGATGAAACTTACATTTGGGGTCCTTCCTGCTGTGTGACCTTTGGCGAATCACTTAACCTCTCTGGGCCACAGTGTCCTCATCTGTCAAATGAAGAGTATAGATCAATCTCTAAGAGTCCTACAGCTCCCAAATTCTCTGAGTCCATGATACTTCAGTGCTAACTCTCCCTGATGTTGACTGACACCCCAACCTCCCCTGAGAGGACAGTCAAGCTTTCTGGGCACTGACATTTGAACATAGTGTGGCAATGACATTCAAATGTTCTGTGACATCACCCAGTGAGATCAACATCAAGCAGTCTATAATGCTAACACGGTAAAAGACAGTACTCTGACATTCACATGGGTGGTGGCTGACATTGAATGCTCTATGACATCAGTGTGAATTGAGTGCCAGCTGTGTGCTGGTCTCGCCAACAGCCTGAGGAAAGCTGTGAATCCATAAACTGTCACTTCTCAGAACTTCCCTTTCCAGGAATCTCGACCCTCAAGATGGCACCAGAGAATGGCTTCCAGAGATATTGGCTGTCCTCATCTCCCATGGTCCATCCACTTGTACAAAGCATTGATTTATCTAAACATAATACAAAAGCTGTGACAGACCAAGCAGCACGTTCAAAAGCAGAGACATCGCTTTGCCGACAAAGGCCACGTAGTCAAAGCTATGGTTTTTCCAACAGTCATGCACGGAAGTGAGAGCTGGACCATAAAGAAGACTGAACGCTGAAGAATTGATGCCTGCGAACTGCGGTGCTGGAGAAGACTCTCGAGTGTCCCTTGAACTGCAGGGAGATCAAACCAGTCAATTCTAAAGTATATCAACCCTGAATATTCATTGGAAGGACTGATGATAAAGCTGAAGCTATACTTTGGCCACCTGATGCAAAGAGTTGATTCACTGGCAAAGATTATGATGTCAGGAAAGACTGAAGGGAAAAGGAGAAGGGAGCAGCAGAAGATGAGATGGCTGGATGGCATCACTGACTCAGACATGAATCTGAGCAAGCTCCTGGAGATAGTGAAGGACAGGGGCTCCTGGTAGGCTGCAGTCGATGGGGTCACAAAGAGTGGGACATGATTTGGCAACTGAACAACAACAACGCAAAGGCAACTTCCATACAGGTCCAATGGCCTCTTCCAATAAGATTCTGTTTCCCCTGGAACCTGGAGCCATCACTGCTGAGGCCAAAGTCCCCTAAGATTTCCCTGCTCCCTGATCTCTACCCAGGGCCTTGCCAGCTGGACCATGCTGGTGGGCATCGAGGAGAAACCAAGGTTTGGGCTGAGGGGACCCTCAAAGTGCTGTTCCAGGAGGAATGTTCCAGGGCGGTGGCTCAGCCCCCTCATCTCTCCGGCTGGAGTTGGGACTCCCGGGAGGCCTCTAGGGGAAGAGGAGATAGTCACCATGGGGATGCCCACTCCCTCACCCCAGGCCACTGCCCAAACAAAGATTCGAAGCCCTGATTGGCTTTGCTTCTCCTGCCTCTCTTATTAAAAAAAAAAAAAAAGAAAGAAAAGAAATTCCTGCAAGTTGAACAATCCTTGTGTTGGATTTGGGAGATGTTATTCCTAGTGACAGACAAGGGCAATTATCTGCAATCCGCCAGCAGTTTTAGCCTAATTTCATTACTGCTGTGCAATTCTCCCCGAGCTGCTAGTCTATCAATGTCTTGCAGAACGGATTAGCGGGCACTTTCTTCATCTTCAAATGAATTTTAGCTGTCATGCCCTTGATGAATAGAGCAGGGACAGGCGGCTGACCTGGGCCTGGGAGTGGCCAGGGGCGGCAGGCAGGCCGGCGGCCTCGGCCGGGGCCTGGCAGGAGGTGAGGTGGGGGAGACAGCGGAGTCACCCAGCCTTCCAGGGCCCCTTCAGGCACAGGATTTAGGGCTGTTTGGACCCGCTGACTGAGGCTCTGCACATGAGCGGCTTTGGTCGGTGTGAAGTGGGGGTGCAGAGGCAGACTCTTTCCCCACCTGCCCAGAGTGGCCCCTGGGCAGAGGCCAGGATGCCCTCCTGGACCCTCTGCCCAGCCTCCCAGCCTTTGCCTGCTTCTCTCTGCCTCAGATCTGGGGCAAATGAATCCTGCTCCCTCCTGCCCCGCTGCCCAGACCCCTTCCGAATCCTCAGCCCTGCCTCCCTCCAGGTCAGCTCTGCTAGCTGGCTGGGATGCTGCAGGAAACTCTGGAAGCAGTGATGGTCCCAGGGTCAAATCCTGACTCTGGCAATCCCTAGCTGTGCAACGAGTTGCTTAACTTCTCTGAGCCTCAGCTGAAAAGCAAGAGTTTACGATTTGCATCACAGGCTGCTCTAAAAGATGAAACCAAAGAAGGCATTTTTATACTGATGGATTATGACCTCTCTGAACAACAATAACTCCAACAACAACAGCCAGTGCAAAGCAGGGGCTTTGCCACATTCTGAGTGTCTGAGAGGTGCTATTATTATGCCCATTTTCTAGAATGGGAAACTGAGGTCTTGAACGAATATCACACTGACAGTGGGAGGCAGAGACTGAATCCCGGCCTGGGACACCCCTCACTGCCCCACACCTGTCTCTTATACACATCTCCCCTGCCACAGCAGCTCAGACTTTAGAAACTCTGGCTTTGAGTCTGCTTCCTCGGGACGCCGTGGACCTCACGGAAGCAGAGTCCAGCGCTGCCCTATCCCTACTGTGTCCCCAGAGTCCAACTCGGAGGGCAAGTGTTCACCACGGGACAAATGGCTCCCTTCGCTGCAGCCTGGCCTGGGGCTGGCGTAGGCCCAGCTCATGGCAGGAGTCCAGCTGCTCTCGATGAGTGGGTGAGGCCACAGCGGCTGATTAGGAAGAGGGTGCTGAGCGGAGGAAGGGGATGCTGTGGGGACCACCTGCTGTGTGTCAGGCGCTTGTGAGGTGCTCTGGCTGATGTGGCCTCAGTTAATTTCAGGGAGGTGGAGGCCCTATGCCTGGGGCACAAGCCCGTGGGGAACTGGAGGACCCAGGGCTGGCCAGCCATCCTCTCTGACTCCCCAGGGAGCACTGATTTTGGAGCACTGGTGGGAAGTGAGACTGATGGGTGAGATGAGGCTGAACGAGGAGAGGGGAGGACCCCTGGCAGAGGTCACATGGAACTCATTGTCAGAAACATGGGGTGAACACCATGCCTGCTTGTGGACCCCCTTGTCCCAACTCCCATCCAAAACCTCCCCTCCCCACAATACTTATCCAAAGTCCTGGGAAGAGGGACTGTGGTGAGGTGGCTTCTTTCCTTTCACCACCTGTCCATTCTCTGCTTTCCTGGCTCAGCTCTGTGCCCTGGGAAGCTCCATGGGCTTCCCCACCCCCTGGCTTCCAGGAAGGATCAGAAGCTGGGGGTCAGGGGACAGGGCGAATTCAGGGTACATCTGCCTCACCTGCCTGCCTCGGGGTGGCATTCTGTGTACCTTGGAGTCTAGGGGCTCGTTCCCTGGCTGGCTTGCACCTCTACATACATAAATCCATGCACTGAACTCTCCTCACTGGTACATCCCAGTGGGACGGCGGGTCCCGCCGGATGCTGTGGGATGCTGCAGGATGCTGCAGGATGCAGGTGGAAATCCTGCCCGCGGCTGCTCTGTGCTGACACTGGGCTGGACCTTGGGCATCCCCTGGCCCATTGGAAACTCCCAACGAGCTCAGTGGGATCTGTGATTTTTCAGAGGGGAGCGCTGGGGCTCAGAGGGGTCGGGAGACTGGCTGGGGCACCCGGCAGGAAGGCGGGGGAGTAGGGACCTCAGCCATCCTTCTCCCCAGGACTGCACATACTCAGCTCCTCATGTGACCAGAACCTGTGGCAGCAGAGGCCTCCTGGAGCCCTACGCTGATGATTCCTCGGAAACACCAGATGTTCAACTTTGTCCTTAAAAGGCCATTTCGGGGAACGCTCTTGGTTCCTTAGCCCCCAGCAGGCCGCCACGTCAGCAGAGGGAAGCTGAGGCCATGAGAAGAGGGGTCCCTCCACAGCTGCTGCCTCACTGGCCTCTACCCCTTTTCCCTGACGCCTCCCAAAGCTTACAGGAGAAGAGGGAAGGTCCCTGACTGGGGGCAGCCCAGACCCCCATTTTACAGGTGGAGAAACTGAGGTTCAGAGAGGTAAAGGGACTTGCTCAGAGTCACCAGGAAGTCACACAGAGCTCGGCCCCCAGCCAGGAAGTTGAGCAGCAAGCCCCACCCCGCCCAGGGCTGGAAGGGAGGCTCAGACCTGGCCTTCCTCCCTGCTTTCAAGTTCTGGTTCTTCCTCCAGGCACCCAGGAGTCAGCCCCAAGTGTATCGATCGCCAGGGCAGCCTCGAGTCAATGCAGTGCACTTTGCTAATTAATCTTTTCCAGATAATTGCAGGAAATTATTGGTCGGTGTGAAGTGGGGGTGCAGAGGCAGACTCTTTCCCCACCTGCCCAGAGTGGCCCCTGGGCAGAGGCCAGGATGCCCTCCTGGACCCTCTGCCCAGCCTCCCAGCCTTTGCCTGCTTCTCTCTGCCTCAGATCTGGGGCAAATGAATCCTGCTCCCTCCTGCCCCGCTGCCCAGACCCCTTCCGAATCCTCAGCCCTGCCTCCCTCCAGGTCAGCTCTGCTAGCTGGCTGGGATGCTGCAGGAAACTCTGGAAGCAGTGATGGTCCCAGGGTCAAATCCTGACTCTGGCAATCCCTAGCTGTGCAACGAGTTGCTTAACTTCTCTGAGCCTCAGCTGAAAAGCAAGAGTTTACGATTTGCATCACAGGCTGCTCTAAAAGATGAAACCAAAGAAGGCATTTTTATACTGATGGATTATGACCTCTCTGAACAACAATAACTCCAACAACAACAGCCAGTGCAAAGCAGGGGCTTTGCCACATTCTGAGTGTCTGAGAGGTGCTATTATTATGCCCATTTTCTAGAATGGGAAACTGAGGTCTTGAACGAATATCACACTGAAGTGGGAGGCAGAGACTGAATCCCGGCCTGGGACACCCCTCACTGCCCCACACGGTGTCACCAAACCCAGCAAGGTTCCCGCCACAGAGCAGTGTCACTGGGAGCAAACCCTCCACGTGCTCATCTCAGAAGCCATAGTTGCTAGGGAGATGGGGTGGGACCCCAGGGCTGGCACAGGCCTTAGAGGCACCCATGGCTCCCCACTCCAAGTTCCTTGCCCTCAAACTCTAGCCCACCTCAAGGAGCCTGAGAGATCCATCGGAGCCCCCCACAACCCAGGGGCCTTCCCCAGGCCCCACAGTAATTAATCATAACTGGACACTTCAGAATAAAACTTCCCATCTCTTTGGGGTCTCTTTCTCCCAGATATCATTTAATACATCACCTCGCCGGGCTGTATATACCTGCTCCTAATAAACCTCTAAGATTTTAATGAACTAAATAGCAAATTACTTTTTTATTCAAGAATGAAATTTCATCATATTCATAATTCATATTTTATTTCAGACATCTGCTGCTGATTACATTACATTTAACTAAAATTAGATGATGCTCAGAATGCAATTAAGGCTCTGCCAAATTCTTCGGCCCACCAATGCCGGCGCAGCGCAGCGGGGGCCGCTAGGAACCTAATATGTAATTAGGAGCTATTTTCTAGCTGTTTTTAAAGTCTGAAAATTAGCTGCCTTTATTAATCACACAGACAAATATAAAGTGGAACCAACGCTCGCTGAAATTTCTAAAAGGGATTTTTTGTTTAATTATACACCGCAGAGGGCCGCCACTCGCTCTGCATGTTGATTTGTTGTGCGCTGACATTTTGACAACTGGTTTTCAATTTGTCTGTCGTAGTTAGGCAACAACAAAGCCGACGGTAATACTTTAACTTTCAAAACCTTCCGTGTGCCAGGGAGAGGGAGAATGGCGTGCCTCGCTGCGGGGCCTGCGGCTCGGGCTCTCGAAGCCACAGGAGACGGAGACGCAGGGAGAAGGATAGGCGGGGGCCCGAGGGCTGAGTGAGGTGGTGGCGGAGCACTGAACTGGAGTCCGGTGGCCAAGGTGCAAACCCCACTCTGGGGACCAGCTATGCAAGGAAACGCTTTCCTTTCTGGGCGCCTGACTCTTCTTTGTGGAGGGGTCGTCAGCCTGAGATCCTTTAAGAAGCTTTTAGGTGCAAGATTTCCCTGGTGGTCCAGTGGCTAAGGGGCTTCCCAGGTGGACGAGTGGTACCCGCTTGCCAATGCAGGAGTCCTAAGAGACGCGAGTTCAGGCTCTGGGTGGGGAAGATCCCCTAGAGAAGGGCACGGCAACCCAATTCAGTGTTCTTGCCTGGAGAATCCCAGGGACAGATCTCTTCTTTGTGGAGGGGTCGGCAGCCTGAGATCCTTTAAGAGGCTTTTAGGTGCAAGATTTCCCTGGTGGTCCAGTGGCTAAGGGGCTTCCCAGGTGGACGAGTGGTACCCGCTTGCCAATGCAGGAGTCCTAAGAGACGCGAGTTCAGGCTCTGGGTGGGGAAGATCCCCTAGAGAAGGGCACGGCAACCCAATTCAGTGTTCTTGCCTGGAGAATCCCAGGGACAGAGGAGCCTGGCAGGCTACAGTCCATGGGGTCACAAAGAGTTGCACACGACTACAGCAACTTAACAGCACCAGTGGCTAAGACTCCAAGCTCCCAATGCAGGGGGCCTGGGTTCAATCCCTGGTGAGGAGACTAAGATCCCGCGTGCCACAACTAAGACCCAAAGCAGTCAGATAAGTAAATTAAAACAAATATTAAAAGAATGAAGCCTTTAGGTTATACAATTCTGTCTTCTTTTCCCTGTGTGCCAGACCCTGTGCTAAGTGTACTCCGTGTGCATTCTTTAGTCCCTGGACCTCATGAGGGAGACCTTTTATTATCTCATCCTGCTGCTGCTGCTGCCGCTGCTAAGTCGCTTCAGTCGTGTCCGACTCTGTGCGACCCCAGAGACGGCAGCCCACCAGGCTCCCCCGTCCCTGGGATTCTCCAGGCAAAACACTGGAGTGGGTTGCCATTTCCTTCTCCAGTGCATGAAAGTGAAAAGTGGAAGTGAAGTCACTCAGTTGTGTCTGACCCTCAGCGACCCCATGGACTGCAGCCTACCAGGCCCCTCCGTCCATGGGATTTTCCAAGTAAGAGTACTGGAGTGGGGTGCCATTGCCTTCTCCGTTATCTCATCCTACAGAGGATGAAATATAGACTCAGTGGCATTCAGCAACTTTTGCTGGCCAGCAGGTGGCCACACCAGAAACTCATGGACTCCAGGCTGTGTTTTAACTAGGGCATCCACCTGCCTCACAGGGTGGTCCTGAGCAGGGACAGCTGTCCAGCCCTTGTCACCCATGTGTGAGGCATGGACTTGGGGAAGCAGCCTTTGAAGGTCTCAGGCTGATGCTGTGGCCAGCTGACCGTGCCCTTGCCCACCAGGTAACTAACAGCCCTGCCTGGAGCCCTGCTGGGGGCCAGGAAAGGGGAGCGCAGAGGAGCCGTGGCAAGGAGCAGAACAGGACCCCTTGATCGGACCCTCAGCCTCTGAGTTCACTCTGTGCCCTGAGCTCACCCTTCCATGTGGCCAGTGCCTCCCAATGACATCCAGAGAGTCCTGGGGACAGAGTGGCTGCTGATGGGCCCAGTTCCACCCTATGCAAACAACAACCACTGGAATAGCAGCCGGCTTTCCCAGTGTGCAGGCATCATGACACTTTGACGCCCGCACCCTCCCACTGACCTGAAGAGGAGGTCCAGTCAGGCTTGGCACCTCGGCCTGGGTTCAGACGTGGCCTCCAGCACGTCCCAGCCATGGAGGCACGGCCAGGCTTCCCCTCTCTGAGCCTCACTCCCACATCATGACGGTGAGGCTCCTGATGGCACCACCTCTCAGGGTTCTCATGAGAACTGACTAGGATAAGGGGCACTTGGCTCAGATGATGCCTTGGACATTGAGGCCCCAAAATGTTACCCCATTGGACAGATGGGGCTGTTGAGCCTTTGCAGGGTGAAGGACTTGCCCTGAAGTGCAAGCCCAGTGGGCTTGATTGCATAGCCTGGGCTCTCACCCACCACTGAGGCCACCAAATGCCCATCGGGTAGGACTGGAGGAGGGCGCAAGGACCTGCTGTGGGGTCTGGGCTACCCATTTGGCCACTGTGGCTATTTCCAGGGGTCCTCAGGGTGCCTCCCTCTCCTTCCCTCTTGTCGCCTGGATGAGGGATGCCACGCAGGCCTGAAGCCCAAGCAAGGCAGATCACACAACGGAAATCTGCCTCTGCTGTTCCCAGCCCAGCAGAACCAGTGCCCACCGTCTGCCAAAGCCAGTTTTGGGGAACGAGCCCTGCCTCCCCTTCTGCCCCCAGGCTCTGCTGATGAAAACGCAACCGGAGAAAAGGAGGTTTTTTTCTTTTTTTGGATGACAATGAAACTGTCAATAAAATCTCAAACGCAAAGCTAAGCAACGACTGTTTCACTTCCTCTGACAGCTGAGACTGCTGGGGAAGGAAAGTTGATAGGCATCTGCTGACATCCACAGTGCTTCCCGGGAGAGGCCGCCCCGGGAGACCTGCCCGGCCCACGGGGCCTTTCGGGCT
The DNA here is from genome assembly GCA_006408675.1 of Madoqua kirkii. Lineage (NCBI taxonomy): Eukaryota > Metazoa > Chordata > Mammalia > Artiodactyla > Bovidae > Madoqua > Madoqua kirkii. Next base: position 2,397 of record SJYC01066607.1, on the reverse strand, counting down.
GGGGTGGCTGCGGTTGCCAGAGGAGCTGGGGTCAATTATGGAGGAGAGGCTGGACGTCCGGACTCTGTCCCCTCTTGGGTTCACCCCACGACTCTTCTGCAAGCTACGACGTAACACCAGGCTCCGTGCCAGGGACCACAGATGCAGAAGAAACCGGGAAGACCACTGCCCTGAAGCATATCATGAGTTCAGTTGCATCCCCCCCACCGCCAGAGAGATGAAGTCCTGACCCCTGGTACCTTTGGAGATGAGACCTGATTTGCAAGTGGGGTCTTTGCAGGTGTCATCAAGTAAGAAGAGGTCATGAGGGTGGGCCTGAATCCAGTGTGACTGGTGCCCTTACAAGAGGAAATGTGCGCTTTGCAGAGTGATGTTTGGGGTTTTGTGGCCACACGGCATGGCATGTGAGGGTCTCAGTTCCCCAACCAGGGATTGAGCCCGTGCTCCCTGTACTGGAAAGCAGAGTCTTAACTGCCACACCACCAGGAAATGCCCAGGAATGCCAAGGACTGCCAGCCACCACCAGAAACTGGAAGAGGCGAGGAGTCGCTACCTAGAGTCTCAGAGGGAGTGTGGCCCTGCTGACACATTTTTCTGACTGTGCCGGAGGTTAGCTGTGGCATACAGATCTCTGACTTACTTGTGACACACGGGATTTTCAGTTGCAGGATGTGGGATCTAGCTCCCTGACCAGGGATCGAACCTGGGCCCCCTGCTAGGGAGTATGAAGTCTTAGGCACCGGACCACCAGGGAAGACCCCATTCTTCACCCTTCGCTCCTATCAGGTGCTGTGCTAACCTGTGGAGGAGGTGGCAGTTGAGAAGACAGCTAAGGTGACTGCCCTTGGAGAGCTGGCAATTGCCCAGGGAGGTGGCAATCGACTTGGGTGATGCAACGGCAAGTGATAGCAGTTTGGAAAGAAAACAAAGGGAGACGTGGGGTGGGGTGGGGGGTCGTTCCAGGCAGAGGGCACAGCAGAGGCAGAGGCCCTGCCGTGGGACTCGCTCCATCACCATCATCATCCCCATTCTTTTTCTCACCTGTCTGGTCCTCCCCGTGTCGCACCGGGAGGGAGTCCTCGTTTATTTCCAAGTCTTGCTCTGGAATATAAGCTTCCTGAAGCCAGGTCCAGGGCCTTACGTCCTCAGTGATACAGACCAGCACCTGGCACAGAGCTGTCCGTCCCTCCATCATTTTTAGGGGGACTTTTCTGGCAGTCTAGTGGTTAAGACTCTGCGCTTCCACCACAGGGTCCACAGGTTGGATCCCTGGTTGAGAAACTAAGATCCTGTAGCCAAAAAAAAAAAAAAAAGGTCCTATTTGTTGATAGCTTCCTGAAGCCAGGTCCAGGGCCTTACGTCCTCAGTGATACAGACCAGCACCTGGCACAGAGCTGTCCATCCCTCCATCATTTTTAGGGGGACTTTTCTGGCAGTCTAGTGGTTAAGACTCTGCGCTTCCACCACAGGGTCCACAGGTTGGATCCCTGGTTGAGAAACTAAGATCCTGTAGCCAAAAAAAAAAAAAAAGGTCCTATTTGTTGAGTGATATGCCAAGGGAAGTGGGCTTCCCAGGTGGCTCACAATGGTAAAGAATCCGCCTGCAACTGCAGGAGGTAAAGGAGACATGGGTTCGATCCCTGGGTTGGGAAGATCCCCTGGAGTAGGAAATGGCAACCCACTCCATATCTTTGCCGGGATAATCCCATGAAAGGTGGAGCCTAGTGGGCTAGCCCGCGGGGTCACTGAGTCAGACACGATTGAGCATGACTGAGCATGCACCCATGCATGCCAAGGGAACACACAGGTACTGGGTTAAACGCCCTACACCTGTCCCTGCAGGTCATCCCTCCCCACCCCCCACCTTCATGAAGACGATGCTTGTCTCCCGTTTGCCAGATGACTAAACTGAGGCTTGCAAGTGGCAGAACTGGGCTTTAAACTCAGTTCCCCCTGGGCTCTTTTGCTCCCCTGCCCAGGCCCAGAGAAGGGGTGAGGGGGGCATGGGGAGTGTGGCAGGGTAGCAGGCCCCTATCTGCCCATCCCCTCCCCCAAAGGCAGCAGGTCATGAAGAACAGTGCTGCAGGCTCCATAAATAACCCTGGTCCCTGGGCCCTGCCTGTGGTTTAGCCGCGGAGAGTGTGTGTGTGTATTACAAACAGCTCTAATCCCCTGTCAGTTAAACTGGATATCAGAGGAGACAAGCTTCCGAGCGAGGAGGCCTAATTGAATCGAATTGAAAAGGCGGAATGGGCGGCCACGCTGCTGGGAGGGAGCGGCGCGCGCAGCTGCCCGGGGGCCTCCCCTGCCCGGGCCGGGCGGCACCGCAGCTCCCCGCCGCAGGGAGCCGGGCTTGGAGGGCATCGCGGTGGCGAGGGCGGGGGGGCAGCGCCCCAG
>SJYC01066606.1:0-132734 GCA_006408675.1 Madoqua kirkii | reverse complement strand
TTCGAGGGGGCGCCCGGGGGTAATCAGATTCCGCGGAGGCGGGTTGCCCGCCCACAGGTGGGCCCCGTGCTCCCCAGCTCACTCGCTGGAGTGGAGCGCAGCCGAGCTGGGGGGACGGGCTCTGAAAGAGGTCTCAACCCCTGGCAGTTTTCCAGCTGCAGAAGAGTCGGATTTGACCCTTGGGGGTTTTAAAAATTGATTTACAGTCTTTATTATTTTATTATTATACCCTCCCAAATTTCCAGATTTCTGCATTCTCTTTAAAAACTAAATAGAAAGGTTGGGTGACTGTAACAACTGTCTGGAGCTTTGGGGTGGGGGTGCTGCACCCTCCCCGGGGCCTGGCTGGTTGGGGTCGCCTGACTGGCCCCTGGAGGCTGTGAACTTGAGACCCCTGGGTGGGTAGGGTTCCTCAGAGTGGGGCTGAGGGGCACGTGGAAGACTCCGGGGCACTTTTCTCTGAAAATAATATCCTTAGAAATGCTCAGCCAAAGCCCAGAGAGGGAAAGCCACAGGGTTAAGTCACACAGCATTTCAGAAATCTCCCAGGTCGTGGGTAGCACTCTTCTCAACCACATGAGGCAGGTGGGGAGATGGAGGTCCTGATTCTGCCCCCCATCCTTCCCTGTCCCTGCTCCCCAGCAAAGCAGTAGACGCTGGCATCTGTGTGCTGTCCAGTCACCCCTCCTGGGAGCAGGCTCTGCTCCGAGCCCCTTAAGGCCTCAGGGGATCCTGCTCTGTCCTGGGCAGGACGTCCCATCAGCAAAACGCAGCCACACCAAGCAAGGAAAGTGGAAGAAACCCCAGGCTTTGGAGTCAGATGCTGCCGGGTCCCAGTCCCATCTTGGCAACCTTGGAGCTGTCTCATCACCTCTCTGAGCCTGTTTCCCCACCTCTAATAACAAGAGCTGATGCATCTTGGATGCCCATTCTGGGTACCGGGCTCCAGGCCAAGTGTGTGACCTAGCATCCCCACTTTACAGACGAGGAATCAGATGCCCAGACAGGTGATGTGGCCACTGCAAGCCCCACAGCTGGAGGTGATCCGGCCACAGAATAAGGCCAGACCTGAGCTCAGAGACCACAAAATGATAATCAGTAGGAAGATGAAACCAGGGCATGAGGGCAAGCTCCTGGCACAGTGAACGAGCCCTGTGATTTCTATGGATGGGAAAACAGGCCCAGAGAAGGCAAGAAACTGCCTTGGTTCACACAGTAAGCTGCCTTTTGGTTTTCTCTTCACAGCCCGAACATCTTAGGAAGATCACGGTCCTTGGTGTCTAGAGACCCATCTCAAGGCCTAGCTTCTGCACTTGTTGACTTCATGGCCTGGAGCAGGGACTCCCTCTGGGGGCCTCAGTTTCTTCATCTGTAAAGTGGGGCTCACCCTACTTTCTTATAGGCTTCTTATGCCTCATGGATACAGGTGGAGAGAAGGAACGTGAAAGTATCCAGAGCCACAGACCAGCGTGCCGACAAGAGGAGCAGCCTGTACTGATCATCCAGCTTCCCCAGGGCTCCGCCCAGTTCTTGGCACATATATGTATGTGCGTACGTGTGTGCGTGTTCTGTCGTGTCTGAATCTTTTGCAACCCCATGGACTGTAGCTGTCAGGCTCCTCTGTCCATGGGAGTCTCCAGGTAAGAATGCTGAGGTCGGCTGCCATTTCCTTCTCCGGGGATCTTCCTGACCCAGGGATCAATCCTGTGTCTGGCAGGCGGGTTCTTTCCACTGAGCCACCAGGGAAGCCCCCTTGGCACGTGTAGGTGCACATGTGATATCTGCTGGATGAAGAGCATCGAGGAGCTCAGGGGCCAGAATCTGCCGACAGCCCTGGGCAGCCATGGGGAGGAGGGCAGCCCCATTTTCTCCCCATTCTCTCTAGGCAGGGTGGATGCCCTCATCCGGAAAGCATCCACGGGGGGACACCTCCTCAGCCAATGCACTATGCAAATGTGTCGAAATGGATGTTTTCCCTATCAGATTTAAAACATTGTGCAAGAACAGACCCGGTTAATCTCCTGTGCCAGGGGGTTTGGCAGAGCAGCCTGCCAAAGAGGCCCAGTCCCCATCTCTTCCCCTGTGTGTGTGATTAGGCAGCCCCCCCTAGGTGAGCTCACGAGGGTGGGAGAATGCATGCTTCGGGCTTCCCCATCCCTTCCCGCTGCTTGGAGGGAGGTGGGGGTGGCCCGGGAGGCGGTGTTGGCAGGACCACGGGTTGGGGGGGCAAGGTGTATGTGCAGCACCGAGGGCCAAGGGGGCTGGTGGGGTGGGCTGAGCCGGCGTTTCTGGGGCAAGTGTGATAACTCGTGACAGCGGAGCAGGGACTGGAGGGGGACTTGGGGAGGGTCACCTCCCGAGAAACAGTCCACCACAGCAGCTAAGAGCAGGGCTCGGGGGTCACGCAGACCTGGGTTCAACTTCCACTCTGCCGCTTGCTTGCCTCGGGACCTCAGGCAACTCATTTCCCTCTCCTGGGCCTCAGTTTACTCATGAATGGATGAGAAGCTCCCTGTCTCACCTCCCTGAGGGCATTCACAGGGAGAAGGCACCTCAAATGTTAGGCATGGAGCAGGCACTGGGATGGCTGCTTCTGGCCACTTGGGAGCTGACAGAGCCACAGGAAGGGTGTAACTCGCAATGACCAGTGAAGAAGATGGGATGATCCACAGGATGGCCGGCCAGGTAAGGCACGCAATGAAGAGAAAAGGGGTGTGTGTGTGTGTGTGTGTGTGTGTGTGCAGGACAGCGGTGTTAGCTTAAGAGAGAATTGTCAGATGCGTGGTCCTGGACAGGATTTTGGACATTTGGGAGACAATTAGGAGGAAATGTGCCTATGATCTGGGCAATGGAGATGAAAACGTATTGTAAGCATGTTGCTATGCCCCTCTGGGGCTCACCTTCCTCACTTAAGCTGATGATTGAGCCTGGCACAAAGTAGGTGCTAAGAGACAGCCCAGGAGTTGTCCAAAACGAGCTGGAAAGGCAGGCAGCGCTGCAGAAGGGGGTGTGTGCTAGCTTTCTTTTTTTTAAAAAAAGAAAAAGCTTTGGCCAGAGAACAAGGATGAAAAGAGGGACCTTGAGAGGCAAAGGAGCGGGGCCAAGGCCACTCAGATGGGCAGGGCTGTGGCCAGCGCCGCCTAACTCGCCGGGCTGCCAGTGGTCTGCAGGAGCCAGTATCAGAGAGAAGACGATCCTCACTGACAGGAAGAACAAGGGGCAACCGCAGCAGCTCCTCTGTCAGCAGGGATCACGGTGTCTGCTGCCCGTTTCCCAAGGCGAGACCTCTGCCAGAGTGGGGAAATTTCCTGTGAACTTCAGGCTGTGAGGGTGGGTGTTAAACCAGCTGCAGAGGCTGGGAGCCACTCCAGATGCTGACTTGAGAAATTGCTGTCCTCGGGCTGGCAGACAGGGCGTGGGGCTGTGCCACCACGTCTTTGAAGAGGAAGCCAGGAGGCTGGAAAGCCAGTTGGCATTCTCTTGTTTCCTGAACAGCAATCCTGGCAGTCTCCACCTAGGGGGTTTGAATCCATAGGACTGGGCGCTTCTAAAGAGCTCTGTGCACCTGCCAGAGTGGGGAAATTTCCTGTGAACTTCAGGCTGTGAGGGTGGGTGTTAAACCAGCTGCAGAGGCTGGGAGCCACTCCAGATGCTGACTTGAGAAATTGCTGTCCTCGGGCTGGCGGACAGGGCGTGGGGCTGTGCCACCACGTCTTTGAAGAGGAAGCCAGGAGGCTGGAAAGCCAGTTGGCATTCTCTTGTTTCCTGAACAGCAATCCTGGCAGTCTCCACCTAGGGGGTTTGAATCCATAGGACTGGGCGCTTCTAATGAGCTCTGTGCACCATTCTGAATTCTGGACCCTGAGAGACACCCTTGTTTCTCAGTTCAGGACAGTTATAGTATGGTGCATTGGCGGTCCAGCGGTTAAGACTCCCAACTTCTACTGTGGAAGGTGCAAGTTTGATCCCTCACTGGGGAAGTTCTGTGCCACGTGCTGCAGCCACCAATTACACTAATCATAATAGTGTTTTCTGAGAGCTTACAATGTGCTAGGCACTGTGCCAAGGGTGTACGTGCGTTTTCTCATTCAATCTTCATGGAACTCTATAAGGTGGGCGTTACTATTATTTCCATCTTCCCGATGGGGAGCCCGCAGCCCTGAGAGTAGAAGTCAAGTGGCAAGTGGCTGTCAGAGCAAAATGGGGGCCCAGGTAGACGTGAGCGCTTGGCAGGGATGACTTTAAGCAACATCTAGTTCAGTGACGTTAGCCCTGGCTGCACACTGAAATCACCTGGGAACTTGTGAAGACCACTCAGGATTGAGCCCTTCGAGATGTGTTAAATCAGAAGAGCTGGAGGTGAGGGGAGGCATTTGGGGGTGGTTCCTAGGAGTGGCTGGGAGTGAGAAGGGCACACCAGGCAATGCGAGAAGGGCAAGGCTACAAATGCAAATCGCCTGCAAATGTGACATCAAAGACAGGTGGCCAGGAGTGGGGGCCCATATGGTGGCCAGTGATGGTGGTGGCTCGGGTGAGGCTGCAGGCCGAGGCGTGCCAGGTGGCGGCTTTGGTGGGGCAAGGATAACAGGTTGGCTCATGCCCCAGGAGAGACACCCGGTCCCCGGGGAGGAAGAGGGAGGGTCTCAAGGAGCAGATAGGTTCTAGGGCCTCAGCCACTGGACACTCTCCTCGCAGGCCCACCTCCCGCAGTGCGGGAATGCTGTCAACCAGCATCAGCCCTGAGAAGGCATCGTGTAGCCCGGACTGCTCATTCAAATCGTGTGGAGCCTGCGAAAAACACCCAGGCCCATGTCCACTCTGACCAAGTACATCAGCGTCCGCAGGAAATCAGGAGCCCGAGCGTGGAAAACAGCAAGAATCACAACAAACCTGTGTTCAGGCAGAAGCACAGAGGGGCAGGGAGCTGGTGTTGGAGTCAGACCGTCCGACGTGGAATCCTCTTTGGATGCTGCTTAGCTGTGTGACGCTGGATGAGTTACTTGACCTGAGCTTCGGTTTCACGATCTGTAAAATGGGACTAGCAATTATTGTCCAAGATGGGGGTAGATAAAAAGAGATGACTGAGGAACAGTACTTAGGACAGTGCCCCGCATGTAGTAAGACCCGGTATTGATATCATTTTATGCATTATTTGCTTTGAAAGCCGGGGACAGGTCAGTGATGCTGGGGTCATTTTCACACGTTAAGCTGAGGCAGACATTCTTCCCAGTGCCGATTCCTGGCAGTGACCCCAGGCAGAATCTAGAGAGACAGAACCCTGATATGTGTGGGAGGGTAGAGAGACTGCTCTAAGGCCGCTCTTACTCACCCTCCCCTTAGGACACTGGGAAAGAAGCCAGCTGCCCCCTAGTGGCCATGGGCAGAAGCGCAGAGCCATTTAAACCAAATCCTGCACTCTGCCCCAGCACCCCCACCTTCTTGTCGACCCAGGGCTCCCAGAGCCGCGGGTGGCAATGTGCTGGCTACTAGAGGTTCTGGATGGATTCTGACATACCATAAAGAGCCTTGACTTGCAATATAAGTTTCCAATAGGGCCCAGTGGGTGCCAGACACTGGCTGCTGGCACTCGAGTCTCTTTTTCCCACCCAGTCAATTTGAGAGAGGAATATTCCACACCCCAAAGCCAGCAGGTTTTGTTTCCATTTCTTTTTTCTTTCTTTCTTAATTTAATCATCAAGTTTATTTTTTGAATATATTTTTTTTAAATTGGAGGCTAATTACTTTACAATATTATAGTGGTTTTGCCATACGTTGTCATGAATCTGCCACGGGTGTACATGTGTTCCCCATCCTGAACCCCCTCCCACCTCCCTCCCCGTTTCCATTTCTTACAAAAGTCTGCTAATTAGTGCATGTTCACGATTTGAGAAGTTAGGAAGTTTATTTTTTTATTTTTTACTTTTTCAGTTCAGTTCAGTCGCTCAGTTGTGTCCGACTCTTTGCGACCCTGTGGACTGCAGCACACCAGGCTTCCTTGTCCATCACCAACTCCCAAAGCCTACTCAAACTCATGTCCATCACATCGGTAAACCCATCCAACCATCTCATCCTCTGTTGTCCCCTTCTCCTCCTGCCTTCAATCTTTCCCAGCATCAGGGGCTTTTCCGATGAGTCAGTTCTTCACATCAGGTGGTCAAAGTATTGGAGTTTCAGCTTCAGCATCAGTCCTTCCAATGAATATTCAGGACTGATTTCCTTTAGGATGGACTGGTTGGATCTCCTTGCAGTCCAAGGGACTCTCAAGAGTCTTCTCCAGCACCACAGTTCAAAAGCGTCAATTCTTCAGCTCTCAGTTTTCTTTATATTCCAACTCTCACATCCATACTTGACAACTGGAAAAACCATAGCTTTGACTAGATGGACCTAGGCTAATTACTTTACAATATTATAGTGGTTTTGCCATACGTTGTCATGAATCTGCCACGGGTGTACATGTGTTCCCCATCCTGAACCCCCTCCCACCTCCCTCCCCGTTTCCATTTCTTACAAAAGTCTGCTAATTAGTGCATGTTCACGATTTGAGAAGTTAGGAAGTTTATTTTTTTATTTTTTACTTTTTCAGTTCAGTTCAGTCGCTCAGTTGTGTCCGACTCTTTGCGACCCTGTGGACTGCAGCACACCAGGCTTCCTTGTCCATCACCAACTCCCAAAGCCTACTCAAACTCATGTCCATCACATCGGTAAACCCATCCAACCATCTCATCCTCTGTTGTCCCCTTCTCCTCCTGCCTTCAATCTTTCCCAGCATCAGGGGCTTTTCCGATGAGTCAGTTCTTCACATCAGGTGGTCAAAGTATTGGAGTTTCAGCTTCAGCATCAGTCCTTCCAATGAATATTCAGGACTGATTTCCTTTAGGATGGACTGGTTGGATCTCCTTGCAGTCCAAGGGACTCTCAAGAGTCTTCTCCAGCACCACAGTTCAAAAGCGTCAATTCTTCAGCTCTCAGTTTTCTTTATATTCCAACTCTCACATCCATACTTGACAACTGGAAAAACCATAGCTTTGACTAGATGGACCTTTGTTGGTAAAGTAATGTCTCTGCTTTTTAATTGGAGTATAATTGCTTTACCATGTTGTTAGTTTCTGCCATACAACAACATGAATCTGCTAAGTATATGAGTTAGAAGTTCCTCCTGAGCTAGGAAGTTTAAAATCACCTTTTCTAGAAAAGCGGGCTGAAGCTGTGCTGATAGGCTGTTTGATGTTCAGGAATCCATCCTGTCTACCAGGGCCATCTGGAGAAACCCTGCCCTATCCCATGGACACAGACAACCAAATGACCCAAAGTCCTTTCCACTAAGAAAGTGGCTGGAGAAGGGACAGGAGAGAGGAGGCAGGTATGGGCAATGGAGACTACCAGACCCTCCCATCTTTCTAGACATGGAAAGAAGTGAGTGAAGCACTGTTTACTCAAGATCTTTTTATTTCCCCTTTGCCATCTTTTCTGAAACCCCTTCAGATACAGACCAAAAGGTACTGCACATCGACCCTGCCTTTGGCCAACCCTCAGGCCAGATGGAAGGCAGAAGGCAAAGACCATCACCTGAACATCCCAGGAAGGCTTTCTGGGGGAGGTGGGACAGACAGGCAGGAGTACAGAAGTGGAGGGAGGGAGAAGGTCCACTGCTCTGGGAACCAGACCCCTGCATGTGGCATCCAAGCAGCTCGGCCAGGGAGTCTGTGGGTCCGTGGAAGCTTCCGGGTGCCAGGAAAGAGGCCCTCTTGTCTCAGACGACCACACACACCCCACTGATGGGCTGGCTCAAGAGAATGTTGTAGCAGCCTGGCTCACGGTGAGGAACGCGGGGCACGGCCGGCGGGAGGGGTGTCACAGGAGCTGGGTGCCCACTGGCCAGCACAGAAGCCAACTCCAGAGCCTGGGATAATCTGGGAAGGGGCTTCATGGTGGGGCTGCAGCTGCGTGGGCTCCTCTCAGAGGCTGTCCAGGCCTTGCTGGACAGAGGCGTCCAAGGAGGCGGCCGTGTGGACAGAGACACCTGGGGCACCAATGCTGGTTTCCCAGCAGTCAAAGCCACAGCCGCTCAGCTCCCGCTTCGTGGCCTCTACCTCCAGCCGCTCCAGATCTGCGGGGAGGAAGGGCAGCAGGTCACTCTGACCATCGGCTCCCTCGGGGAACATTCTCCCTTGGAGAGCGTTCAGCCCTGCTTGCGGCACAGGCAGGGGACCGGTTTTCCTGGTGGAACGCCAAGCCTGGCATCCTCCATGGGAAGGTTATGGACCCCCAAGTTATGTGGAACCTGGCCGTGGGGCCTCAAATGACGTCCCCTCTCTGAGCCTCATCTCCTCATCTGGGGGTGGGGCTGACAATGAGACCTGCCCCTCAAGGCTTACGGAGAGGCTGACATGCGCTACTACAGCTGGAGGGCCTGGCCCAGTGCACCGCACACTCTCCAGGAATGTTCTCCCGCCATCGTCACTGCCCCGAACTAGGCCCCCAGTAGTGGTCAGCCAAAGTTGGGACGCGGCAACTCCTCGAGGCCTGGGAGTCCTACTGAGGGTAAGGGGACCGCTGTGGGCTTACAGCAAAGCAAGGAGGAGAGCAGGATGAGCAGAGGAAGGAGGAGCCGGAGAGGAAGCCGACTGAAAGCAGCGGAGCTCAGCGGCCCAGCACCGGGCGTGCTGCTGTGAGCCCGCTCCTCCGCCCTGCTCTTTCCCCAAAGGCTAGAGAGGGCAGAGACACGCTTCTCTTGTAGCAGGGTCAGTCCCCGTCCTGGCCACACCAGGAGACAGCAGGGGATGCAAGCCGGTAGTGGTGGCGGTGACGGTAGATATGACAACACCTTGGTTATTTCTCAAGCTTGTGCTTAGCTTGGCAGGTAAGGAGATGGGAGGAACAAGCCCTGTGCCAGGCTCTCTGCATACATTTCGCCTCCTTGAATCTAGGCAACGATTTTACATGAACTAGATGTTATGTAGGCCCAGAGCAGTTAATTCCCTTGACTAAGGCCACACAGCAGAGGTGAGACTGTTCACAGGCTTCCTCCTCCCCCAGGAACTGCCTGTGTGGACGCTTTGTGAGCCCAGGCTGGCAACCCTGCCCACCCCCTGGGTACCTGGCCTGAGGAGCGTGATGCCACAGCCCCCACCGCCCGCGCCAGTGAGCTTGCTGTGCAGTCCGTGGGCCATGGTCACCTGGCACAGCCGGTCCAGCAAGGCATGGCCCACACCGAGGGCATTCAGATGGTGCTGGTTCATGTCGATGAGCTCCTGGGGAGAAAGTTCTCTGTTCCAGCTTGGCCTGCCTGAGGCTGAGGTCCTGGGCCCACTCCATCCACCTGACAGCCGCTGGTTTGAGACCTCAAAAGGCTTTGACTGCCTGGCACACTGTCCTCCACTGATAAAAGAGACCCTCTCCTTCCTGCAGGACTCCCAGTGGGGCTGGGATGGAGCTGTCGGTGAGCACATGTCCCAGGTCTGGCCGTGGAAGGCTCTGGCCATGAGGACTGGTCAATGAGAGCCCTCTCAGGGTTTACTCTGCCCCTTTCCAATGGAGCTGCTAAAACTGGCCAACCTCAGAGACATGCCACTGGAGTTATGTTCCCTGCATATGCTCTCAGAGATTACACTGAAGACGGAGAGGGATTTCAGACTAGGTTGTCCTAGTCCCTGGATCCAGCTATGCCTGAAGCTGTCTCCTCTGGCCATCTCATTTAGAAGCCAATAAATGCCTTTTCCGTTAAAGCCTGGTTGAGATGGATTTGGGGCATTTGCGGAAGAAGTCTCAAGTAAAATGCTATCCTACTGCTTCCTCAGGAACCGACTTTCGAAGAATGGGTGTGTATAGTTCTAACTAGGTCATGAGTTGGCGGAATTGCTCAATGTTCAGATTTCTCTGATTATGGATAATAAAATTTCTGCTTTCCTGCAGATCAAACAAGAGGCAGGCTGATGGAATAAAAAAGCTTACAGTCTCCACTGCCCAGGCATTCCCTATTTATATTTCATTTACTCCAGTGGTGTCAGCAAACCCCATCAAAATGCCAGGCACCTTGCTAGATGCTGGGGCTCTAAGAATGAGCTCCAGTCCCTGCTGTCGGGCAGTTATGAACGTGGGATCTGAAGGCAGGCGAGTCTGGGTTTGAATTCCGGCTCGGACCCTTCTTGATTGTGTGTTTTGGAATGAGGTCTTTCAGCTGAACTTCAGTTTGTGTGCTGTGTGCTGAGTTGTACCCAACTCCTTGCGACCCTGTGGACTGTAGCCCTCCAGGCTCCTCTGTCCATGGGATTCCCCAGGCAAGAATACTGGAGTGGATTGCCATTTCCTCCTCCAGGGGATCTTCCTGGGATTGAACCTGAGTTTCTTGAGTCTCCTGCATTGGCAGGTGGATTCTTTATCACTGTGCTACCTGGAAAGCCCCTAGGCTCCCCCTTGTAAAACAGGGATTCTAAGAGGATCTGCCTTGCTGCCAAGAGGATGGAATTAGGCATCCTTCCCATGAAGCCTGGCACAAGGTAAGTGCTTGGCAAACGTCAGCTGCTGTTAGTACTTTTATGCTGCATTTCCAGTATCCCCATTTTTCAAAGGGGAAAACTGAGGCTCAGAGGGGACAGTGGTGTACTTAAGGTTGCTGAGCTTGTCAGGGCTGAGCCGGCACCAGAAGCTGGCTCTGCCTGGTGTGACGCATGTGTCTCTCGCTTCTGGGAGCACTCCTGGCCTCCCTGTCACCACCCTCTCCTTGCTGTGTGTGGCTGCACAGGTGCAGCTCTGCCCCGGGGTTCCAGGAGGATGCCTGTTACGGGGCTGTGTGCCGAGGCCCACCTGGTTCTCCTGCCCAGGGCCATCGGGCAGGGTTGTGTCTGCCTCTCCCCGGCAGCCTGCCTCCCCCCAGCAGCCTGCCTCCCGCACCCCAGTACTTGTGACAAACGAGCAGACACAGGTGATGGCCCAGTGGCAACCCTGGGTGTCTTTCACCGGTCTTGGGGGCTGGAGGGGAGGGGAAACTTCTGGAGCCTCTCTCGGTGCCTGAGCACCAGGTGTCATGTTGCCAAGGCAGGTTCCAGACACCTGTCACATTCTAATCCAAAGTCTGTCAAGGATCGGATGACAGGCTATGACACAGGAGAACAGCTTGCTGGCGTGAGTACAGAGCTGTCCGGGAGGCGAGCTGCACATTTCAGCGGCTGGCGCAGCCAAAAATATACACACTGTATAATCGATGCGCTGTTCCAGGGCATTCTCCAGGGTCTCAACGGGGTATATTTTAGGCAGCACTCCATCATTATTAATTTCCTCCTCAGGAGGACTGTGTTCCCTTCCTTTCTACGTGAAATGAATTGAGAACCAGAGGGAAAAGGCTGGAGGAATGAGGGCAAAAGCCTGGAAATGAATTAGATGGAGTCCCTGCACTGAGCCTGGAGTATACACTTCTTAAAAATTTTGGTGGGGGGATTCCCTGGTGGTCTAGTGGTTAGGATTTGGTACTTTCAGTGCCCTGGACGAGGTTCAATCCCTGGTCAGGGAACTAAGATCCTGCAAGCCGTGCAGTGATACCAAAAAAAAGAGAAGTTGACTAAAGGAATAAACAAACAAGTCAGTGACTCCCAGCTCAGCCACTCACTTGTTGAAACACCTCAGAGAAAGTTATTCTCTTTAGGTCTTGGTGTTTAAATCTGTAACAGGGTGGCAACATACCCACTTCACAGGTAGGTTGCTGGAGGATTAGCTTGTCAGGGCTGAGCCGGCACCAGAAGCTGGCTCTGCCTGGTGTGACGCATGTGTCTCTCGCTTCTGGGAGCACTCCTGGCCTCCCTGTCACCACCCTCTCCTTGCTGTGTGTGGCTGCACAGGGTGCAGCTCTGCCCCGGGGTTCCAGGAGGATGCCTGTTACGGGGCTGTGTGCCGAGGCCCACCTGGTTCTCCTGCCCAGGGCCATCGGGCAGGGTTGTGTCTGCCTCTCCCCGGCAGCCTGCCTCCCCCCAGCAGCCTGCCTCCCGCACCCCAGTACTTGTGACAAACGAGCAGACACAGGTGATGGCCCAGTGGCAACCCTGGGTGTCTTTCACCGGTCTTGGGGGCTGGAGGGGAGGGGAAACTTCTGGAGCCTCTCTCGGTGCCTGAGCACCAGGTGTCATGTTGCCAAGGCAGGTTCCAGACACCTGTCACATTCTAATCCAAAGTCTGTCAAGGATCGGATGACAGGCTATGACACAGGAGAACAGCTTGCTGGCGTGAGTACAGAGCTGTCCGGGAGGCGAGCTGCACATTTCAGCGGCTGGCGCAGCCAAAAATATACACACTGTATAATCGATGCGCTGTTCCAGGGCATTCTCCAGGGTCTCAACGGGGTATATTTTAGGCAGCACTCCATCATTATTAATTTCCTCCTCAGGAGGACTGTGTTCCCTTCCTTTCTACGTGAAATGAATTGAGAACCAGAGGGAAAAGGCTGGAGGAATGAGGGCAAAAGCCTGGAAATGAATTAGATGGAGTCCCTGCACTGAGCCTGGAGTATACACTTCTTAAAAATTTTGGTGGGGGGATTCCCTGGTGGTCTAGTGGTTAGGATTTGGTACTTTCAGTGCCCTGGACGAGGTTCAATCCCTGGTCAGGGAACTAAGATCCTGCAAGCCGTGCAGTGATACCAAAAAAAAGAGAAGTTGACTAAAGGAATAAACAAACAAGTCAGTGACTCCCAGCTCAGCCACTCACTTGTTGAAACACCTCAGAGAAAGTTATTCTCTTTAGGTCTTGGTGTTTAAATCTGTAACAGGGTGGCAACATACCCACTTCACAGGTAGGTTGCTGGAGGATTAAGTGAGGAATCATCTGTGAAGAGACTTGCAGAGTACCAGCTTCCACTCATGAGAGGGCTGCAGACTCAAGCGCCTACAATAGGACAGGAAGGCCCCAGGCACGGGGTACAGTGGCTGTGGGAGATGATCAGGAAGTGCTGGGGAGTGCGGAGAAATGGAGACCCCAGGGCCTCTCTCGGGGTGGCACCCTGGGTACCTCCGGCTGACCTGCTGCTGCACAGCCATGTTGGCCGGGCCTGCCGGATCCTCTGGTTCTTCCATGGAAGCCAGGTGGCTTTTTAATGCCAGTCCACACTCACTGGGCCAGATGGGCCGGGTCTGGGAATGAGCCCATGCACTCTGGCTGAGCTGGTGCCTCATCAGGCACTGTGCTCCTGTGTCGCCTGTGGGATCTCACTTCATTCTTAAGACACTCCAGTGAGGCCAGGATTCAGACGTGGGCCTGATGAAATCCCAAGGTCTCAACTGCTAAGCTAGAATTAGGCAACGGGTGGAGGCTGGAGCATTGATTAAAGATTTCAGACTATGTATGATCCACAGCACACTGAGTGAGACAGCTACTGCGTGAACTTAATGTATTTAGTACTGACTAGATGTACTTAGCAAACCGAGCAGGAAAGAAGTGGCCAGGGGAGAAATCGCTCCTGAAATTATGGGGGACTAGTGTCCTTACACACACGACCCAGACCTGCCCTACTGCACTTATTACACACTGGACCCCACACTCAGGGCTGTCTGTGTTTCCCTCGATTGCTCCCCATCACTTGGGAAGAGGCTTCAACAGAAGACCCACTTGTTCATGGGTGTGTACACAGGCTCCAGGCCCAGCCTTCGTGCTTTAGCTCCTGGGGATTCCAAGCGCAGATGGGGAGCCCCTGCCTGGAACAGCGCCGTGGGTGGGGGACCCCAAGCCTGCAGGTGGGCTCTTACCTCCAGCACGAGGTAGTGCTCTGGGGTGGGGGCCGCCGCCATCGCCCCCAGCACCCGCTCGCACTCCAGGGAGATGGCGTCTATGGAGGTCAGGACAGGGGCCACGATCTCTGGAAACTGCAGGGAAAGGAAGCAAGGGCCCGTGAGCCTAGGGCTCGGCAAACACCTGGTGGAGGGGGAAGGTGTCCCCACAGCCCACACCCATCCTCTGAGTGAACCCCTCTCCTTTGGGCCTGGTCTCCGCCTTGCCCGGCCACCACGGACCCAAGCAGAGAGGAGGTTCTCACTGCAAAGGCAGGATGTTTAAGGATTCCCGTCCTGCCTCCTTGCTGGGCTGCAGATGCACGGAGCCTCCCCAAGTCCCCCCTCCCCCCACTAACCCAGGAGGCAGAGGGAGGGCTTGGACACCCAAACGTGAGTGTTGTGGCCCCGCTGGGAACACTCCCAGGAGTGGAACTAGCAGCACCTTCAGCAGCCGACTCCTGACATTGGCCACCAGGGCCTTGGTGCTGCGAGGCACTTTGGTGTTGATCAGCAGGATCTTCAGAGCCGGTGGCCTGCGGGGCAAAGAGGGTCCAAGGTGAGCCCAGGACGGGGCAGCTGGGCCAGGGCTGGGGGGCCCCCCTGGACTCCACCCCACCCTGACCCAGGGTAGGAAGCAGAGGCCTGGGGAGGTAAGCTAGAAATAGGTCTGGGAAGCAGGGTTCCTGATGCCCAGTTGCAGGTGCCCACAGCTGCATCCCCGCTTTGGCCCCTGGGCAGACAGTTGTTTTCCTTTGGCTTGTGACTCACTCCTTCATTCAGTCATCTCAACCTTGAATGAATGTACAGACAGAGGGCCCAGCATGCGTGGAGTTAGAAGTTCAAAGGCGCCACCACCAAGGGTACAAGAAGGGGCTGAGGCTCTGTCCTGTGGGCCGCCCCAGGGAGCTGGAGAGGAGGGTGCCAGAGAATCATAAAGCCCCGGGACCAGGGATGAGTCACGGATGGGGAGAATCAGGTCCCAGTGTTCTGAGCCTGTTCGTGCCCTGCCTCACCGGTGCCCAGACCTGGCAGGACCCCAGGTGTGGTCAGAAGGAGTTAGTCATGCCCAGGTAGGAGAGCAGATGCTGAAAGGAAGCAAGGGCCCGTGAGGCCTAGGGCTCGGCAAACACCTGGTGGAGGGGGAAGGTGTCCCCACAGCCCACACCCATCCTCTGAGTGAACCCCTCTCCTTTGGGCCTGGTCTCCGCCTTGCCCGGCCACCACGGACCCAAGCAGAGAGGAGGTTCTCACTGCAAAGGCAGGATGTTTAAGGATTCCCGTCCTGCCTCCTTGCTGGGCTGCAGATGCACGGAGCCTCCCCAAGTCCCCCCTCCCCCCACTAACCCAGGAGGCAGAGGGAGGGCTTGGACACCCAAACGTGAGTGTTGTGGCCCCGCTGGGAACACTCCCAGGAGTGGAACTAGCAGCACCTTCAGCAGCCGACTCCTGACATTGGCCACCAGGGCCTTGGTGCTGCGAGGCACTTTGGTGTTGATCAGCAGGATCTTCAGAGCCGGTGGCCTGCGGGGCAAAGAGGGTCCAAGGTGAGCCCAGGACGGGGCAGCTGGGCCAGGGCTGGGGGGCCCCCCTGGACTCCACCCCGCCCTGACCCAGGGTAGGAAGCAGAGGCCTGGGGAGGTAAGCTAGAAATAGGTCTGGGAAGCAGGGTTCCTGATGCCCAGTTGCAGGTGCCCACAGCTGCATCCCCGCTTTGGCCCCTGGGCAGACAGTTGTTTTCCTTTGGCTTGTGACTCACTCCTTCATTCAGTCATCTCAACCTTGAATGAATGTACAGACAGAGGGCCCAGCATGCGTGGAGTTAGAAGTTCAAAGGCGCCACCACCAAGGGTACAAGAAGGGGCTGAGGCTCTGTCCTGTGGGCCGCCCCAGGGAGCTGGAGAGGAGGGTGCCAGAGAATCATAAAGCCCCGGGACCAGGGATGAGTCACGGATGGGGAGAATCAGGTCCCAGTGTTCTGAGCCTGTTCGTGCCCTGCCTCACCGGTGCCCAGACCTGGCAGGACCCCAGGTGTGGTCAGAAGGAGTTAGTCATGCCCAGGTAGGAGAGCAGATGCCCCGGGGCAGCCATGCCCAGCTGGCCTGCCAGCACCACCTCACCTGCTCTCTGGGCTCTATTCAGTTCAGTTCAGTCGCTCAGTCGTGTCTGACTCTTTGCAACCTCATGAATCGCAGCACGCCAGGCCTCCCTGTCCATCACCAACTCCCGGAATTCACTCAGACTCACGGCCATCGAGTCAGTGATGCCATCTAGCCATCTCATCCTGTCATTCCCTTCTCCTCCTGCCCCCAATCCCTCCCAGCATCAGAGTCCTTTCCAATGAGTCAACTCTTCACATGAGGTGGCCAAAGTACTGGAGTTTCAGCTTTAGCATCATTCCTTCCAAAGAAATCCCAGGGCTGATCTCCTTCAGAATGGATTGGTTGGATCTCCCTGCAGTCCAAGGGACTCTCAAGAGTCTTCTCCAACACCACAGTTCAAAGGCATCAATTCTTCGGTGCTCAACCTTCTTCACAGTCCAACTCTCACATCCATACATGACCACAGGAAAAACCATAGCCTTGACTAGACGGACCTTAGTCGGCAAAGTAATGACTCTGCTTTTGAATATGCTATCTAGGTTGGTCATAACTTTTCTTCCAAGGAGTGTCTTTTAATTTCATGGCTGGCTCTATAATCCCTCCTAAAACCAGAGCCCCAGTGGTCCTTGTGGTTGGCTGTCTTTGAGGACTTAAGCCACTGTTTCTTGTCATCTCGTATGCCTTTCAGAGCACAGCCCTGAGGCTGGGGACAGGGGTGGAGGACCTGAATGAGCTTTGGCCGGACACAGCTGCAGACAGACAGGCCCCTGATACCTTTATTCACTTTTCTTTTCACTGATCGAGACAGTAAAATCCAGCAGGGCTGGGAAAGGCTGCCAGAAACCTGCTTGATCTCACTGCCCATAAGCCCATGAAATTAATATCGATTCTCAGCCTTGGAGGCTGGCTTTTATTTTTTTTAACTGTACCAAAGATGAACATTCTATTTGGCTTTTCTCTTCCCTTTAAAGAGAAGCCGTTCCTCAAAAGGGCAGCGTTCTGGGAGGCTGTGTCTTGATCCACTTGGCAAACAATGCATTTTTTTTTAAATTGTGAAGCACCATGCGTGGTTTGGGGGTAAAGGGCTTCTCCTTAAGCCACGGGCGGGATTAATGTGGAGTCTGGCCTCCCAGCTTCTCAGAGAACCTGCCATCTGCTCACTGTGGCGCCCTGCAGCCAGCGACAAAGGTCGGTCGCTCGCTCTGTGTCCCCATCTATCGGGGTGGGAGGAGTCTGGGTATCATGTCTTCATCTCTCTTAAATAAAGTCCTTTGCAAACAGGCCTGCTGCCAGCCCTGCCAGCCCCACAAAACTCAGGACTCCTGTGACATCCAGTGACTACCCCCCAGGGCCTCTAAGTGCTGTGTGATCTGGGCTGGGTGACATCGCCAAGCTCATCTCATCTCCCCCATCCCTGGAGCTCACTCCACTCACTCACCCTAGCCTCCTAGCTGCTGTTCAACACTTCAGCCCCACTCCTGCCTCAGAGCCTTTGCACATGCATCTCTGTGGCCAGGGACCTGCCCCCAGCCTTGGCACTCTGCTCAAATGCCATCAAGCAGAGGGCTCCAGTTCCCTCCTTCACATCCCAGCCCTCATTCTCCTTCTATGTACTAAGGCCATGGGGATGACCTGCCGTGCCCTTACAGAGACAGCGGTCCAGGGATCATCTCCTCCCACAAAGTGGGGGCTCCATGAAGGTGGGACTTTGGGTTCCCTGCTGAGACCCCAGCACTCGGTAGTTGTTTAGAGATACTTATGGACTGGATGGATGAATTTCATCAGGAAAGTGTAAAAGCACCTGGCAGATAACCATTTCTGCCATGGACTCCCATGCGCAGGAGTCCCATTCTATAAATGAGAAGACAGAGGCCTCAGGGGAAGTGACTCACCTAAGGGCCCACAGCAGGCAAACGGCAGAGCCAGGCTCCAACTGGACCCTGGGACCCCAGAGCACCCGCTGCCCCCTGCCCCCCACAACTGCACACACTTTTGGGCCTCTCCCCAACCTCCCGTGCCTGGGAGACCCTCCATTGCTCACTCTTAATCATCTGCTCAGCCACATCTGCACTGGTCTTCTGTGCCCAGGACCCAGCTTAGAGCTTAGGATACAACAGGCTCGCAGGAAAGAGACTTGCCCCTGCCCCGTGAAGGACTCCCCAGATCTGCAGCCCGATGGTGACCTCCCTGCTGTCAGCCCCAACAACTTAGAGCCCTAAGAACACCTTTGTTTCAGATCAACATCACGACTGTGTCCTCTGAGAGACCGTGGGCTGCGGGCGGACCAGGCCCAGACACTCAGCCTCCCCCCCTTGCTCCTGATCTCACTGCATGCAGGTTCAGGCCACCTGGCAGAGCCACTGACCCCTGGGGGCCAGACCTCCCATTCCCTCTCGCTCACTGCTTCCACAAGCAGTCAGAGGAAGCTACTCCACCCTCCTGAATGGCCCTGCTCCCTCCTCCATGTGGTGCAGGGGTTGTCACTCGGGGGACTTGCCCTCCAGGGGCCGTGTGACAACATCTGGAGCTATCTTCGGTAGCTGCACTGGAGACGGGGGAGGGGCCACAGGCCTCTCGGGGCAGAGCCCAGGAAAGCTACTCAACATCCCACGCTGCCCAGGACTGGTCCACCCACAAGGAATCCTCCAGCCCCAAATGTCCACAGTGCTGAGGCTACAGGAATGCTGACCTGGAGCCTCAGAAAGGCAGGTCTGGCCTCTGGAAGCCGACAGAGCAGGGGTGAGAAGAAGCCACAGGTGTAGAGAGAAGGGGTCCGCACCACGGCCTGCAGGCCCGAGCCCCGAATGCAGCAGCCTGACTGGAGGCAGCAGAGGTCCGGGACCTGCTGTCTGGCCGCCGAGAAGACCATTCTGGCTGCAAAAGGTGAGAGCAGGCCCCGGGGCCCTCAGAGTGTGGAAACGCCCCCGCAAGGCAGCAGAGTGCCCTGGGACAACCATCATTCCGCCACCTCCATTTGACGTGGGGAGGGCTCAGGGGACAGCCAGGAGGCACCTGCTCCTCTGGCCGCAGGCTCACGCCTTGCCCCTGACGGTCCCACGCTGAAAGCAAACAGAGCAGAGGACACTGGAATTTAATACACACATCTGTAATTCCAGTGCTTCTGGAAGGAGGAAAGAAGAAACCTACAACAGGCTGAAAGTTGCCGAGTGTCCGTCCCCTCGGCCTGGCACAAGCCTCCCGGGGGCTCCAGTCCTGCTCAGATGTGGTGCCATCACTACAGCAACAGCCACGGCGTCTCTTGATGGCTCACACGTGCACATCTGTCTCTAACCGCCCAGAACTGTGTCTGAGATCCATTTTTATACCGAGGGTCCTAGGGTAGGGTCAGTTGGACACAAGGAGGAATCTCTTCTTGTTTACTAAATGGGTGGATGGGTGAACTGGTAACTGGGGGAACAGCTGCACTCTGAAAAGGGAATAACCCAACCTCACCTGACCACCCTCTCTGATCTCTCGGCAGCTTCAGAGCTAAAGTGGAAAGGGAAGAGCAGGATTCGTGTCCATAGCCTGTGGGGCCACATGGGGGAGGGGAATGCCCAGGGGCACCTGCCCCAGGTTCCTTCACAAAGAAATGTGGCCCCCCTCACCCACCAGATGCAGAAGCTGCGGCTCCCCCAGAATTACCTCTTTAAAGATGAAATCTTCCCTTGCTGGTATCGGAGTGCTCCTCCTAAAGAGAAGAATGGGTGAGTTAAAGTCACAGGAAAAGCTCTGTATCTGGGCCTCCTGGGAAAGGGGTGAGATTGGGGTAGGGGAGAGTGTCACCATAACAGACTCAGCCCCGTAACAAGGCATCTCAGCTTCAAGGACCAAAGGCCCAGGAGGGCGTGGAGGTGCTCTGTGCCCCAGGGCTGGGGGTCCCTTCCTTCCGTCCAGGGTTCCCTGGACAGGCTGCAGGGCGATGCGGTGGAGGTGGGGCCGGTGGGCGTCCAGCTGCAGTGAGCAGGCATCCTCCCCAGAGAGGAGCCCGACTCGAGTGGTCTGCAGCCTCCATGGCAGTGGTTCCGCAGCTGCGCCCTCTGGACCCCTGGGTGAGGGGGTCTCACTGAAACCACAGCTTCCCAGGCCCTGGCCCACCCCTAGAGATTTGGATCGGGAAGGTGGGAAACCCTGAGGTTCCCCCTGTCCCCTTCCTATCCGGAAAATGATATCTTCCTCAGAATGCATGGACTCGACGTTCATCCCAAATCCACAGAGTCTGGGCAGGAGAATTTCTAAAAGAATGAAAACTGAGCACGCGGGCCCCAGGGAGCACCTACCCCAGGTGCTGACAGCGTTGTCCACTCCGGATGGGTTCCCGTGAATCACCCTCTCCCCCTGGAAGGCCCACTTATTAATTAATTCCAAGTTCTCCTCGGTCCACCTGAAGGAGACACAGAGATTTGTCTTTAACATCCACAGTGGTGAATGGTGAGCTGGGGGTCACTGAGGGTAGCAGAGGGCCAGGGTCATTGCAGGGCTTGCTGGAGACCAAAAGGCGAAGTGGTTTGGTCTGAGAAAGAAGACAGACAGCTCTGAGCCTCCCCGGCTACAGAGCAGGCCCTGAAGAGCACTCCTGCCCAGTGCAGCAGCGAGACCCAAGGCTTGGAGTTCATGGGGCCTGCTTTGCCTCTCCTGAGTTGAAGGACTCTGGGCCCCTTGCCTGCCCTCTCTAAGCCCCACTCTCCCCCTCTGGAGGAATGTAACTCCTGCCTCCACACAGGCTCAGCAGGCGTGTGGGCCCGTTGGCCCCAGCCCTCTCTGGATTCCTCCCCAGAAGGAGTGTGGACTCACTATGACAGTGAGCATCACTTGAAAACCTGCGAGGACCACATGAGGACACGTGCTCAGCGGCCCCAGCCCTCTCTGGATTCCTCCCCAGAAGGAGTGTGGACTCACTATGACAGTGAGCATCACTTGAAAACCTGCGAGGACCACATGAGGACACGTGCTCAGCGGCCCCAGCCCTCTCTGGATTCCTCCCCAGAAGGAGTGTGGACTCACTATGACAGTGAGCATCACTTGAAAACCTGCGAGGACCACATGAGGACACGTGCTCAGCGGCCCCAGCCCTCTCTGGATTCCTCCCCAGAAGGAGTGTGGACTCACTATGACAGTGAGCATCACTTGAAAACCTGCGAGGACCACATGAGGACACGTGCTCAGCGGCCCCAGCCCTCTCTGGATTCCTCCCCAGAAGGAGTGTGGACTCACTATGACAGTGAGCATCACTTGAAAACCTGCGAGGACCACATGAGGACACGTGCTCAGCGGCCCCAGCCCTCTCTGGATTCCTCCCCAGAAGGAGTGTGGACTCACTATGACAGTGAGCATCACTTGAAAACCTGCGAGGACCACATGAGGACACGTGCTCAGCGGCCCCAGCCCTCTCTGGATTCCTCCCCAGAAGGAGTGTGGACTCACTATGACAGTGAGCATCACTTGAAAACCTGCGAGGACCACATGAGGACACGTGCTCAGCGGCCCCAGCCCTCTCTGGATTCCTCCCCAGAAGGAGTGTGGACTCACTATGACAGTGAGCATCACTTGAAAACCTGCGAGGACCACATGAGGACACGTGCTCAGCCGCACCGCCCTGCCCTCTCTCTCAGCTCGTTTCCCTTCTGTCCAGTCCCTGCCCCGAGACCCAACAGAAGCTGCTGGGCGTTGTGCAACTGAACTGTGGACTAAGCAGGGAGCTGGTCTGAACTCATCCTGCCGCCGTCTCACTAGGCATCCCTGAACAGTGTGTCACCTCTGACCCTCAGTGTCCTCCTTCGGGAAACAGGGATAAAGGTGTCAAATCACAGAGGACGTCGTGGGATGGAAAAGCACATCGGTGCTCTGCAAAACGCCCAGGGAACAGTGTGTATTCCACCTGGGGTCTCTGTCCTGGAGTCACTCCAAGCCCGGTCCACCCACTCCTTTGCTGTGGTGCCTTGGGCAAGTCAATTACCCTCTCTGAGCCTCTTTCCTCAAGGGTCAGAGGAGGATCTTATGGACCTGAGACTCAGCCAGTGGTTGTGAAACTGTGATTAATAGTCAACACTGCTCAGAGCTACGGATTACCCAGGACCAAGCACTATGTTACAGGCTCTCCCTAAGCCTCACAATAACCCCTCAATGAGGTTACCACAGTCACCACTCCCTTTCTTACAGAAGAGGACACTAGGCTGACGGTGAAACAGCATCCCCAAGACCACGGTGCCACTCACAGTGACATCGGAACCACATCTGCTCGTCGGAGCCTGAGCTCATAACTACTGACCTTTGGAGTGCCGATGAGACTCACTCGCTCACTTGTTCAATATACACTGAGCATCTACTATGCACCTGTGACTAACTGCACACAGACGTGGTCCCTGAATGCTTGCAGCCTTTGAGTCTAATGCAGAATGGATGTCAAGAAGTCACCGGTATTTAACTATAGCCTCTAAGAAGTGCAATGCTGACTGGACAAAGCACACCCCATTCTGAAAGGGGTGGGGGGCCTGAGGGATGGGGGTGTGGTCAGGGAAGCAGGAGGTGGGGGCAAAGAAGTCCAGCCTGAGCTGTGCAGCCTGTGCTGTGCCTGGGAGTGGACAAGAGCTGGCCCTTTCCAGGGCCACAGATGAGCCAGGAGCGAGGTGGGGAAGGGGCACCTGAACGTGGCCTGGGGGCCGGTCCCCTCAGGAAACTTGACTCTTTCTTCTGATTGGGAGCTGCTGGGCGCAGGGCGGTGGTGGCGGGGGCAGGTCTGCTCTCCCTACAGGTTCTCAGAAGCAGTGGTGGTCTTCACAGGAGTGGGGGGAACCAGGTGGAAAGAAGCAGGACAGGAAAGACCACACGCATACTTGGATACCCGTAGGCGTGCACATGTGTGCACACACCCACAGCCACCCTTATCTTTTGAAAGGCGGAGCCGGTCTGCCGGTCCGTGGGCAGATGTCTGTTTGTGGGGCCCAGGCCACCTGGCCTTCACTGCTCTGCGCTATAATCAGCGATCAGCACTCGGTACTGAGCGGTGGTCCTGTCGCCTCTGTCCTGCGTCACCCTCTTGCCCTGGAGTCAGCACGTGTCAAGGTTGGAAGCTCCCCTACCCGAGTTCATCAGGTGCAGCCACTCCTTTTCAGATGAAGAAACAGAGCCCCAGAGAGAAGTGAGTTAACAGGTAAACATGACTGCGATTCCTGAAAAATGGCTCCCCGGCAGCTGCAATCGCTCATGACCTGTCAGATACTTCCCAAGGCCGTCTCCGCCGGCACCCACCCCCAGGCACGTGAGCCCTTCAGAGCAGCCTTGGAGAATTCAGACTGGGAACCCTATCAACAGCCCCCGGACCCACTGTGGCCACAGGAACCAAACTGAACTTTGGGCCTTGGCAAGCACCACACCCTCCCCACAGCACAGCTGGGCCCACGTGGCTGTTACTGGAAAGCCCTCAGCAAGAGGGCTCCCTGGAGCCATGAGGGCCCAGGACAGGCCTCAGCAAGAAGCTGCCAGGCTGGATGCTGTGGCCTCATTCCCAACTCCCAGGACAAACTGCATTATCTGTGCTTGGGCCGGTTTCTCAAGTTTCTCCAAGTAACAGAATGGCACGCCTGCAGCCCTGTCGGGACAAGCCTCAGTAACTCAGTGAGAACGCTACGACCTTGTAGGCATGAAGAGCAACAGGAGGGGAGATGTCCTGACCAGACAGACGCTCCTTCTATGCTTCCTTCTCAGCATGCTGTTTGTCATAACCATTTGGTGCGACCTGGCAATGCCCCCCTGGGTGTGAGTGAGGCTCCCAGTGGGGAGGGTGGGCTGGTCAGCATCCCACAGTGAGCTGATGACAAGCATGACGGCTCATCTGGTCCACTGCCCTACATCTGGGCTCAGGTTCTTTCTAAAAAACCACAGCATCTGAACCCAAAGGAGGCAAGGTCGGGATGAGGTGGTGGGGGGCATTGGCAAAGAGCTCAAGTTCTAGATTCAGACCACCGGGTCCAGACCCCACTCCACCACCAGCTGTGTGGCCCCCCTGCGCCTCAGCATGCCCAGTTGTAAGGGGCCCACGGGACAGATCTCAGCTTGGGGTGCAGTGCCCAGAAGGGACAAGGAGCAGGGGGAGGGCCTGATTACCTGCCGGCAGCCTCCCCATCCTTCAGCGGGTTTGGGATCTCCTCGCATGCGGTCAGGAAGGCAGCTGCCAAACACACGCAGTAGGCGGCACTGGAGCCCAGCCCAGCCCCGGTAGGCAGCTCTGACCACACGGTGACGTCCAGGCTGGGCAGGGCTCTGAAACACACCAAGCGGCAGAGCTCTGACTCTCCACAGGACCCCTGGGAGGTAGGTGCTGGCACCACCCCCTTTTTATAGATGAGGAAACTGAGGCTCGGGAAGGCTAAGAACATCATACAAGCTAGAAAGTAACCCAGGGTTTGAACCCACACTGTCTGACCCTCGACTTCCCTGGTGGCTCAGATGGTACAGCGTCTGTCTATAATGCGGGAGACCTCGGTTCGATCCCTGGGTCGGGAAGATCCGCTGGAGAAGGAAATGGCAATCCACTCCAGTACTATTGCCTGGAAAATCCCATGGACAGATGAGCCTGATAAGTTACAGTCCACGGGGTCGCAAAGAGTCGGACACAACTGAGCGACTTCACTCACTGTCTGACCCTCAGCCACACGCGGCCCGTGCCCTGTATCACCCTTTGACACCACCTCAGCCAGGAATGTCTCTCTCTAGGAGCTGGCTTCCCCAAGGGCAGACAACCCAGATCTTATCGTAACACAGGCTTCACTCTGCTAATCACAGAACTCCCTTGGAGCCCATGGGACATGGCACAAGCATGCCTTCCTGGCCGTGGCACAGAGAAGCCACCCAGCAGATCAGAGAATGGACTCTGGCTTTGGATCGGCTGAACTGAAAGGGCAAAGAAGGCAGTGTGAGTTAAAAAGGCAGGTGTTGAACTGAAGAGAACGGAATTGACTTCCCACCTCTCAACACTTACTAACTAGCTATGTGGCCCAGAGAGTCTCTAACTCTCTGGGTCCCAGTTTGTCCTTGTGCAAAATGGAGAGAGTGTCCTTCTTGTGAGGTTGCTGTGAATACTGAAAGCAGACCATATATATATACACACACACACACATACAGGGTCTAGCATGGTGGCCTTTCCTTGTAAATCAGTCAGTAAAGAATCTGCCTACAATGTGGGAGATCTGGGTTAGACTCCTGGGTCAAGAAGATCCCCTGGAGAAGGAAATGGCACCCTACTCCAGTATTCTTGCCTGGATAATCCCGTGCACAGAGGAGCCTGGAAGGCTACAGTCCATGGGGTTGCAAGAGTTGGACACAACTAAGCAACTAAACCAACTAAACCACCACCAGTATAGCGCCTGGAATGCAGCAAGGACAGCTGAGGGGTATTCAGAGCCTGGAAAGGAGCCCATGTGCTGTCTAGCGGCCAAAACTTTGGCTCAATCTCAGGGGCAGGCTGCACCAGCGCTCCCTGCCCCAGCGGCATACATACCTCTGACTCCGGCAGATAGACAGGTACAAGTAGAGGAAGGCCAGCAGGGCCATGCGCTCAGGATCCACACACTCCTCGGGGAAGCCCGCCACCTCTTCAGCTTCTCCACATGCTCCGCAGTGAGCGCTGCGCCATCACTGTGCCCTGTCACACAGGCAAACGAGCATACGCGGGTGGATGAGAAGGCCTTGGCGGTTTTACAGACACCAGAATACAAAAAAACGGAGCCATTCCAGATGGCAGAATCTGGAGAGACGTGGGCTCAGGGCCCGAGCACCACAGCCAAGGCTGTCGGTGGACTGCAGGCTTGGGAGGCAGGCAGGCCTGGGTTTGGGCGGGTCCTGACTGTGCCAAACTGGTTTTCTGACCTTGAGTAGGGGACTTAATCTGTCTGCACCTCAGTTTCCCTGAGGAGTAAACAGGTAACAGGGGTACCTCCTCCCAGAATTGTCGCAGAGATAATAAAAAAGGTACAAAAAACCCTCAGCAATGCTCCCGGCATGTAGTAAGGGCTTAATTGCTAGTAGTTTTCAAACACACACGCATGTACACGTATGCACACACACACACCCCCCTATCACTCAGAGGCCTGGGTTTGACCTCCATGGTACAATATCAAAACTAACGGCCACGAGGCTTCCCTGGTGGTCTAATGGCTATGATTCCAGGGTCCCAGGGCAGGCGGCCCAGATTCGATCCTTGGTCAGGGAACTAGATCCCACAGGCTGCAAGCAAGAGTTCACGTGTCACAACTAAATGACCCTGCATGCAGCAACTAAGAACCCAGCACAGCCAAATAAGTATGTAGATATATTTTTAAAAGACTGCTCAGTAATTTAAAAATTGCTACAAAATATTAAACACACACACACACAAACTAAAGGCCATATCACTTCCCCAATATTGCCCTCTCCCAAAATATAATTAGTGAGAACAGGACAAGTACATCAAGCGGATATGAAAGGTGGAGATTTGCTTGGGTGGAAGGGAAAAGCTGGCGCATGAAGAATTTAAATTAATTTTAAATTTTAAATAAATTAATATATTAATAAGTAAAGCTTATAAGTGAAGACACCCCCAGGGTGACGTGCCTTGGGTCCCTCAGGGACAGCCTGGGTGACAGCCCAGCTGTCCTCCTTCCCCTTCTCCTCAGGGCCCAGCCTCTTCCCGCACCTGGTTCCTGCTCCCTGCACTTACCCAGAAAGCTGGTGTCCAGCAGCTGAAGGCTGGCCACATCCCAGGCCCTCCTGACGCCAATGTTTGGTAAGTTGAGGCCCACTTTCCCATTGCTGTGGGGCTGAAGCCGGAGGAATGTTCTCAAGTTCAAGGCCACTGCTAGTGCTACCTAGAGAACAAAGGGCACAATACCAGCAGTTAGCCTGGGGGTCGCTGGCAACATGCATGGCTTCTGACTTAGATACTAGCACATGGGCCACTCCAAACTATGCCCTTGGCAGATACTTCTCATCAACTTTGGCACCTTCTTCACAGGCACAACCGCTACCAATCAATTAGGAGTTAATGCTTACATGTCTTTTCCCTTCCCACGTAAAACTCAGAATTTCTCAACACCAAAGGACAGCTTCCCTAATCACCGTGTTTTCAAAGATTAATATAAGAATGTGAAAAATGACAGCAGAGAGGAGCAGAGAAAGCATGGCTTTAGGTTCAAGCAGACAGGGTCACTCCTAGCTCTACTGAGGTGTGCGGGACCTTGAACAAGCGGCCAACGCTCTCCTAAGCCTCAGCTTCCACAACTGTAAAATAGGACAATAAAAGTTTAACCTATGAGGACAGTTTTACGAATTAAAAGAAATATGCATGTCTCAGACTCCTTTGTAGGATCCTATTCATTTTCCCCAAGAGTTTAGTCCTTAAACTTCATCTCTTCTTCACTGAAGCTTACTTCCTAAGTGACTTCATTCCGCCCACATGGCTTTCTGTGTCATTTTCTTGCTATCTTACTGGGTGGGCCAGAGAAGTCCTTCAGAGAGCCTAACACCTGCCTTTTCTTTGCCCAGCTGGGAAGAAACTGACCTCCTCTCTGATCTCCCAGGCTACGCCTCAAGACTTTCTTTCAGCTTCTTCTAAGCTTAGCATCAGAGGACTTCCCTGCTGGTCCAGTGGCTAAGACTCCATCTCCCAATGCAGGTGGTCTGGGTTTGGTTCCTGGTCAAGAAACTAGATCCTGCATGCCGCAACTGCGACCCAGCACAGTCAAATAAATAAATTAAATATTTTAAAAACTATATTAGCATCAGGGGACTTCCCTAGTGGTCACGTGGTTAAGAATATATCTGCCGATGCAGGAGACACAGGTTTGATCTCTGGTCCAGGAAGATCTCACATGCTATGGAGCAACAAAGCCTGTGCTCCAGGACCCTGAGAGCTGCAACTACTGAGCCCACGAACCACGACTACTGAAGCCAACTTGTCTACAGCCTCCACTCCACAGCAAGAGAAGCCACCGCAACGAGAAGCCTGCACTTGCTACAACTAGAGAAAGCCCTTACGCAGCAACGAAGACCCAGAGCAGCCAAAAATAAATTTAAGAAAGAGAAAAGATTAGCATCCGGGAGCAGCAGTTCCCAACCCTCAAAGGCTCAGGGGGCCTTGTACCTTGCCGTGGACCACAGCATGTTCTCCATGCAGAATGACTTTCCCTGGAGCGGACACCAGCAGGACTTCTGACAACATGGCTCCTGGGAGTCCTGAAAAGGAAAGACAGAGAGAGGATGGAAGGTCCCCAGACCTCAGAGAACGCCTAATTCAAGCACCCCATTATAACAAAAAAGGCAGCTACCATTCAGCACTTGCTGTGTGCCCCAAAAGCAGTGAGGGGCAGCCGTCAGCCTAACACACCAAAAAATCTGGGTTCGAACCCACTGCTCCCCAGTGATGTCATCTTAGCTAGCCACACAGCCATCAAATAGCCATGAACCTTAAAAGTTACACAGGGATAGTAACTATTTACCTTAATGGGTTTTGAGAAAGTTAAACTAAACAACACAAGCCAAACACTTCACGGTGTCTGGCACACCAGTCAGTTACTGACAGCTCTGTATTACTGACTCTGTTTTTGGCTCCAGCTTTTATTATTCCTACTATTAAAGGTAGAAATTTAAATGAAATTATGGACTGGAAAGAAATTTTTTCCTGGGCATTTTCAGGCTGTTTCTAACGTTTCACAGTTAGAAACAAGTTGCAGATAAACAGCTGTTGCACCTCCCCACCCCTTTTTTTGCACACTTAAGTCAGGATCTCTGCAAGACAGAGTCCTAGAAAGTGACTTGCTGGGTGTGCGTGTGCACATTTTAGATTTTTACGAATAATGCAAAACTACCCTGATGGCTCAGAAGGTAAGGAATCCGCCTGAATGCAAGAGACCCGGGTTCGATCCCTGGGTCAGGAAGATTCCCCAGAGAAGGGACTGGCTACCCACTCCAGTATTCTTCCCTGGAGAATCCCACCGATAGCGGAGCCTGGCAGGCTACAGTCCATGGGGTCGCAAAGGGTTGGACACGACTGAGCGACTTAAAAAACAGAAAGAAAAAAAAAACTATTTAAGGCTTTACTTCAGTAGCGTAAGACCTGAACCGAACTATGAGCTAGGTGCTATTATGGCCCCAGTTCCTCAGGGAGGGAAACTCAGACTCCGAGTGAGGAGACCTGCTGCTTGTCCGAGATTCAAAATCCTGTCAGTTTCCAGCTCGCCGGCTCCTGAGGACGGATTCTCAGAGCTGAGGAAACAGCCTGAGAGGCAGGGAGCCCAGTCCGAGGTCGTTCTGGGTCTCGGCCTCGGACTTCGCGCCACCCAGCCTCTCAACCCCAGCTTCTCACCTGTCGCCTCAGGTGATGTGCTCCCGAAGCCGAGCCGCTCCAAGACTCCATACCCGAGCTCGCCGGTACCCGAGAAGAGGCGGCTTCTTCCTTCCGCCAAGCCAATCAGAGCGCACGAGCCGAGAGTTCCCTTTACCAATTGGCTTGAGCATTGGCCAATAGCTGCCGTTCACCAAGTCCTCACGGGTTTCCCCGCCCAACTCCTTCCCTGGACCAATGGGAAGCAAGTCCCTGGGAGTGTCCCGCCCTGGGGAGAGAGCCACGGACCAATAGAAGACGAGGCTGAGCGGTGGCGCGGCCGGGGGTAGGTGGAGTCGCCTCGGAACCTGGACGGCAAGCTGGCGGGGTCAACCCTGGACGAGAGGCCTGGGGCATGGCTGTGTGGGGCCCGGGAGGACGCCTTGGCTTGCTTGGGTGCCTTGGAGCCCGCAAGTTATTGTGTCCCCGTTTCCAGAGCCGTGGCCCCCAGGGCGTGGAAGACGGGGACAGGTGAGTAACTGTCTGAGAAGTTAACTCAGACAGCTGACTTGAGTTGTGTTGTCGTCGCCGTGTTTACATCACAGCGATGAGAGGTCACCGCAGCAATCGCCAGGTGAGCTCTTTAATTCTGACGTCACCATGGCAACGGGGGCTCCAGGGAAACCAGAGACCAAGATTTCTTAGCACGAGACAAGTCCAAACGAAACCCAGCATCCATCAGAACCGAGCATAGCCCACGTGAACCAGGAGGGTCATCTTGCTTGACCTCACAATCAGTAGGGGTCCTCAGTTCGGATCTTAACCCGTCTGCAAAGCAGTCAAGACATAAAGAGACAACAGCGCGTTGTAAAGATGGCTCTCATCACGTACCTTGAAACTAGCACCCCATCCCGGACCTCAAAACCTGACTCACTCCAGTACTCTTGCCTGGAAAATTCCATGGGTGGAGGAGCCTGAAAGGGTGCAGTCCATGGGGTTGTGAAGAGTCGGACACGACTGAGAGACTTCCCTTTCACTTTTCACTTTCATGCATTGAAGAAGGAAACGGCAACCCACTCCAGTGTTCTTGCCTAGAGAATCCCAGGGATGGGGGAGCCTGGTACGCTGCCGTCTTATGAGGTCGCACAGAGTCGGACACGACTGAAGCAACTTAGCAGCAGCAGCAATATGTTTTATAGATCCAGTAATTCAACCTCTAATAACTTTTTAATGCCACATTTTAATGTTGAAGTCTATATTAAAGGTGTTGAAAATGCCTCTTTTTGAACCCTATTTTGGCATTTCTCCATTTCAGAGTATACTTGAAGCTTCATAGTATGAAAGGTTGTTTTGTTTTTTGTTTTTTTCCTTTCAAGAGTCCTTGGCTTGGGACTTCCCTGGTTTTCCTGTGAAAGTGAAAGTCACTCAGTCGTGTCTGACTCTTTGGGACCCCATGGACTATGCAGTCCATGGAATTCTCCAGGCCAGACTACTGGAATGGGTAGCCTTTCCCTTCTCCAAGGGATCTTCCCATCCCTAGGATTGAACCCAGGTCTCCAGCATCGCAGGAGGATTCTTTACCAGTAGCTGAGACCAGTCTCCCAATGCAGGGGGCCTGGGTTCCATCCCTAGATCCCACATGCTGCAACTAAAGATTCCACATGCTACAGTGAAGATGAAAGAAACCATGTGCCCAACTAAAGATCCAGTGCATGCAAATAAATAAAAGCCAATAAATATTTTTTTAAAAAGAAAGTCCCTGGCTTGGTAGAACAGACATGATGGTTTGGGGTTGCAGAATAAGTCTTGGGCCAGGATCCAGCCCTACTGCTCCTTTTCTGGGTGACCTAGAAAGGTGAGTCTCATCCTGTGAGCTACAGATTACTCAGACATAAAATGAACGTCATAGATAGTGCCTTCCTTTGGGGCTTGGGAATATTCCAAGGATAATACCAGAAGATAATGCCAATAATTCACTTAGCACAGTGCAAAGACTAGGAAAGTGATCAATAAATTCTTTCAGCAAATACTTATTGAGTGTCTTCATTGAGCAATGTAGTACATCAGCTACTCTGCAGGTACAGGGTGACAAGACACAGAACTGGCCCACAAAGGACTTAAAACTAAGAGGAACAGAGGGGAAAGATTTCAAGAGATCCAAGCTGAAGGGGTGAGTTCAGACACTACGGGTATAGGTAGCAAACTGTGACCCACTGAAGACGATGTTTCACTGGATATGCCATATATCCTCACTCACCCTCTCTTGATGTGTATTTCTCCTTAGGCCACAGCCTTCCTCGAAGACTCCCAAGGTCCCCAAGATCTACACCAAAACAGGAGACAAAGGTAGGGTGGGGACAGGTGAAAAATGCAAAGGAAGACATGGCAGATTCTGTCTTAAAGTTCTTCCATATTCTTTGCAGATATTAAAAAGTATGTGACAGATCTCAATAGGCATCACCCAAGTGTGATGCAAAACGAAAGATGCCCCAGATAAATTAAATGACAAAAGCAAGTTGCAGAACAATCCAGAGTTGGGATCCATTGGATTAAAATGTGTGTGTGTGTTTATATATATGTTCAGAAAGGCAATGTGAAAGGTTACACCTTGGACTGTTACCTGAGAGAGAGATTGAATAGTGAGAGAGAGGAATGGACAGGCAGGCTCTCATTGTTTCCTGTAATACTTTTATCCTATTCTGTTATCTTTTGTAACAAGCATATATTGTTTTGATAATTTAAAATCTGTCAGAACAGGGGACTTCCCTGGTGGTCCAGTGGCTAAGACTCCGTGCTCTCAATGCAGGGGGCCTGGGTCCAATCCCTGATCAGGGAACTAGATCTCACATGCTGCAATTAAGACTCAGTGCAGCCAAATAAATCAATAAATATTGGTGGCGGGCGGGGGGGGAGTATATCAAGATTTAAAAAAAAACCAACTCTTTAATTTGGGAAGCAAAATATTTCTCACAGGGTTTTCTAGCACCTTCACTGGAGAAAGAAGACCCAAAGACGACCAGGTGTTTGAAGCCGTGGGAACTACAGATGAGTTAAGTTCAGCCATCGGGTAAGGAGGACAGGATTGACCTTGAGGTTGGGTATGAGTGGTCATTAGCAGGTGCTACTGAGGTGCGGCCCTCCAGAGCCAGTCCTGGAGGCTGCTTGCCCTTGATGAACCTGGAGGTGCAGGGGCAGCTGATCAGCTCCACAGGCCGCAGGCTGCGGACCCCCTTCACCCTTCCCGTCTGCTCATGTGCTGCCTCCGTCCCTGGCTGTGCGCCCCTGCCTCACCCTTCCCTCCCTGCTCCCTCACTGTGCTCATGACTTAGAAGGTGGACTTGGGGAAGTCATCAGGATTGGCCAGGCCTTGCTGGGGTAACAGTGCCCACATCTCATGACTTGCACCAGCAAAGGGATATTTCATCCTCTTACTTCAAGCCCATCCTGGGTCGGGTGTGTTTCTCTGCATGGCCTTCGCTCTGGGACTCAGGCTGGTGGGACGGCTTCTGTCTGGAACACGATTACTGCCATTGGCCAGTAATCACGACAGAGGGGAAGACAGATCAAGGCAAGGCCCATGCTGGTTCTTCAGGCTCCCACGGAGTGACGCGCCATCTCTGCTCATGTTTCAC
Source organism: Madoqua kirkii (assembly GCA_006408675.1). Lineage (NCBI taxonomy): Eukaryota > Metazoa > Chordata > Mammalia > Artiodactyla > Bovidae > Madoqua > Madoqua kirkii. The sequence goes on along the minus strand of SJYC01066606.1, from coordinate 99,958 downwards.
TGGCCAGAGCCAGGCACGAGGACATACCTGCCAGCGGCGGGGGTGGGAGGGGCAGCAAATATTGGAGAACAAAGAACGAGCCCCTCAGGAGGCTGTGGCAGTGTGGGCTGCGGCTACTGCCAGTGCTTGTTCTTAAGCTCTGGTGGCCTTGCGGGTGAAGTCATGGTAATCAGATGGACCTGGGTTCAGATTCTCTCACACTTCCGACTGGCTATGTGACTTCAGGCAGATCACCTGGCCTTTCTGAGCCTCAGTTTCCTATTCTTTCAAATGATCATAGTGTGAAGGACTTCCCTGGTGGTTCAGACGGTAAAGAGTCTGCCTGAAATGCAGGAGACCCAGGTTCAATCCCTGGGTTGGGAAGATCCCCTGGAAAAGGAAATGGCAACCTATTCCAGTATTCTTGCCTGGAGAATTCCATGGACAGAGGAGCCTGGCCGGCTACAGTCCATGGTTTCACAAAGAGTCGGACACAACTGAGCAAGTTTCACTTATAATACATTTCAAAGGCAACAATAGAAATCAATGACATGGGTTCAAATTCTGTCACACTGCCGACTGGCTGTGTGACTTCAGGCAAATCACCTGGCCTCTCTGAGCCTCAGTTTCCTGTTCTATCAAATGATCATAGCAAAAGTATCCAGTCTCATTGGGTTCTTGTGAGGATGGAATGAGAGAATTCCATGTTCCCCTCTTGGTGCTAGGTAGCTAGCACTAATCACAGTGCTAGCTATTATCATTATTATTAAGACCTACTTGTTCAGGGCTGCCAGTTCTCAATGACAGGTCTGACGAAATAAGGTTTTCAGGATGGATAATGGGAGGTGGAGCTAGACTGCCCGCAGAGTAGAGGGCAGACCCCTTGGTGTGTGTGGCAAGAGTGGAAAAGGAGAGGTAGACACAAGATGAAGCAGGCAGAGGGCCGGGAAGGTGGGTTCTAGCATCACTGGCTGTTCAGAATTAGCCAATCAGCAGCCCATCATCCCTCAGGTAACCTGGGGCCGGGGCCGGGGCCGGGCCAAAAGTCAGCAGTGGATTCTTCTGCCTGTGTCAGCTCAGGTGATATGAATCACTTGGACCCGGTCAGAGGAGGCACTGAAAGAGTTGTTGGCTGGATTAGTGATACGAAAAACAAATACCCCCAATCATATGTAAGGTTATGGTGTTATAAAAACATTGTCAGCAAAAAAATAAACCCTTTCCTGTGATAGCTCAGCTAGCAAAATGGTCTGTCACCTGAGAAGGTGTTACCTTCCAGCAAGACAGGGCTTCCCCAGTGGCTAGGATGGTAAAGAATCTGCCTGCAGTGTGAGAGACCTGGGTTCGATCCCTAGATGGGGAAGATCCCCTGGAGAAGGGAATCTCTATCCACTCCAGTATTCTTGCCTGGAGAATTCCATGGACAGAGCAGCCTGGTAGGCTACAGATCTCAAATAGCCCCTCAGGAGGCTGTGGCAGTGTGGGCTGCGGCTACTGTCAGTGCTTGTTCTTAAGCTCTGGTGGCCTTGCGGGTGAAGTCATGGTAATCAGATGGACCTGGGTTCAGATTCTCTCACACTTCCGACTGGCTATGTGACTTCAGGCAGATCACCTGGCCTTTCTGAGCCTCAGTTTCCTATTCTTTCAAATGATCATAGTGTGAAGGACTTCCCTGGTGGTTCAGACGGTAAAGAGTCTGCCTGAAATGCAGGAGACCCAGGTTCAATCCCTGGGTTGGGAAGATCCCCTGGAAAAGGAAATGGCAACCTATTCCAGTATTCTTGCCTGGAGAATTCCATGGACAGAGGAGCCTGGCCGGCTACAGTCCATGGTTTCACAAAGAGTCGGACACAACTGAGCAAGTTTCACTTATAATACATTTCAAAGGCAACAATAGAAATCAATGACATGGGTTCAAATTCTGTCACACTGCCGACTGGCTGTGTGACTTCAGGCAAATCACCTGGCCTCTCTGAGCCTCAGTTTCCTGTTCTATCAAATGATCATAGCAAAAGTATCCAGTCTCATTGGGTTCTTGTGAGGATGGAATGAGAGAATTCCATGTTCCCCTCTTGGTGCTAGGTAGCTAGCACTAATCACAGTGCTAGCTATTATCATTATTATTAAGACCTACTTGTTCAGGGCTGCCAGTTCTCAATGACAGGTCTGACGAAATAAGGTTTTCAGGATGGATAATGGGAGGTGGAGCTAGACTGCCCGCAGAGTAGAGGGCAGACCCCTTGGTGTGTGTGGCAAGAGTGGAAAAGGAGAGGTAGACACAAGATGAAGCAGGCAGAGGGCCGGGAAGGTGGGTTCTAGCATCACTGGCTGTTCAGAATTAGCCAATCAGCAGCCCATCATCCCTCAGGTAACCTGGGGCTGGGGCCGGGGCCGGGCCAAAAGTCAGCTGTGGATTCTTCTGCCTGTGTCAGCTCAGGTGATATGAATCACTTGGACCCGGTCAGAGGAGGCACTGAAAGAGTTGTTGGCTGGATTAGTGATACGAAAAACAAATACCCCCAATCATATGTAAGGTTATGGTGTTATAAAAACATTGTCAGCAAAAAAATAAACCCTTTCCTGTGATAGCTCAGCTAGCAAAATGGTCTGTCACCTGAGAAGGTGTTACCTTCCAGCAAGACAGGGCTTCCCCAGTGGCTAGGATGGTAAAGAATCTGCCTGCAGTGTGAGAGACCTGGGTTCGATCCCTAGATGGGGAAGATCCCCTGGAGAAGGGAATCTCTATCCACTCCAGTATTCTTGCCTGGAGAATTCCATGGACAGAGCAGCCTGGTGGCTACAGATCTCAAATACTGAGCGACTAACACTCAAGACAGGGCCTAGGGATGTTATATTTGAGGCAAATTCTTTTTCCTTTTTCCTCGTAGGTTTGCTATGGAATTAATTGCAGAAAAGGGCCACCCGTTTGTGGAAGAGCTTCAGAAAGTGAGTAACATTGTCTTATCGGGAGCTGGGATGTTTTTCAACCCTGAGGCCTGGTGGCCGTAACTGGAATTGCCATCTGACCATCACTTCCTCTCTGTGTCACCTGGGACTAGTCTCTTTCCCTCTGTGAGCCTCAGTTTCTTCATCTGTAAGATGGGAAACACACAGAAATCACCCCCCTTCACAGGTGAGTGTAGAGGCTTGCTCTCAGAGAGGAAAATGTGAGGTCAGTGGTCTCAGCCCAGTTCTGCCCCTCAGGGGACATGGGGCAATGTCCGGAGATGTTTTCGGTCATCACGACTGGAGGTGGAGGTGCTGTTGGGGTCTGGTGGGTGGAGGTAGGGAAGCAGCTAAACGTCCTACAACACACAGGACACCCCCCAATTCCCACCCCAGAGGATGACCTGGGCCAAAGTGTCAGTGGCTGTGAGGCTGAGAAACCCGAGGTCCAGCCGCAGGGAGCCCTTGGTGGGAGGATAGTAGGGTTCTGAGAATGACTGCTCTGCTCCCTAAGAGGCAGCCAGGCTTCGGCCCTCAGAGAGGACTTCTGAGATGGAGGCAGGGCTGCCACCCCTAGAGCACGAAGGACAGCCCAGGTTTCAGTCTGCATGCTGGCCTGAGTCTGCTGCCCCCTGGAGGGTCAGCCCTCAGCCCGCTTCAGTCCTCCAGGCCAGACTGGAGCAGGAGGGCCCCCCGGGAACAGTGAGGGGCTGCCTAAGGTTGGGAGGCCTAAACAGCTAGAACGTTCTATGAACGCAGCACCTCCTGTGTGAGGGAGGCTGGTCTTCAGCCTCATCGTGAGGAACTGTTGGCGCCCACAGCAGTCACTTCTGGTCTGCTGTGCCCACCTCTAAGCAGGGTTTGCCTGGGGGCAGGGGGGTGCAATGACACGATGAGCCCCCCTTACTTGAGTGACACTTTCGGCATCATCTTCTCCAGCGCTGCTCAGGCCACCCACCCCAGCCTCCATCTCGTGCCTCTCCCAGGCTCCCTCCCACAGCTCCTGCGCTTCTGCCTCTAAAGTGAAAGTGTTAGTCACTCAGTCGTGTCCAGCTCTTTCGATCCCATTGACTATAGCCCGCCAGCCTCCACTGTCCATGGGATCTTCCAGGCAAGAATACTGGAGTGGGTTGCCAGTTCCTTCTCCAGAGGATCTTCCCGACTCAGGGATCTTCCCAACCCAGGGATCGAACCCAGGCCTCCCACATTGCAGGCAGATGCTTTACCACCTGAGCTACCACAGATAGGGATCCCCAGGCGTATGGCCTGGGCGCCCCACTTGTTCTCCTGGGCTGCCCCAGGGCCTGCAGAAAGCCAGGCAGCCTGTTCCCTGCAGAAGCCCATGAGGTGGAGGCCAGCTTTCACATCTTACACAGGACAAAAGCGAGGCTCGGGCCGAGGCCCTGCAGCCAGGAATCCCAGCGGGGCTGGGATCTGATTCCCGGGCAGCGGTCACCTCTCTCCAGCCCCAGGGTGAACGCTGCTGGTGGCAGACAGCGGGGTGGGACTGTGAAGTCACTTTGCACTGGAAGCCGGAAGCCATGGAGACACCACATGATCACATAACTCAGAGTCTGCAGCCTGGTGGCCCAAGGAGCTCTGTACGGCTTCCAGCATTCTGCCATGGTGGCCTTCTCATCAGAGGGCAGATCTGTCCTGTCCAGTTTAAAAAGCACTGGCAGGCTTTCCTGGTGGCTCAGTGGTAAAGACTCTGCCTGCCGATGCCGGAGACACACGTTCGATCCCTGGTCCGGGAAGGTGCCACATGCCACAGAGCGACTAAGCCTGTGCAGCACAACTTACCGAGCCTGTGTTCTCGAGCCTGCGTGCCGCAGCTACTGAACCCAGAGCCCTAGAACCCTACTTGTTCTCCTGGGCTGCCCCAGGGCCTGCAGAAAGCCAGGCAGCCTGTTCCCTGCAGAAGCCCATGAGGTGGAGGCCAGCTTTCACATCTTACACAGGACAAAAGCGAGGCTCGGGCCGAGGCCCTGCAGCCAGGAATCCCAGCGGGGCTGGGATCTGATTCCCGGGCAGCGGTCACCTCTCTCCAGCCCCAGGGTGAACGCTGCTGGTGGCAGACAGCGGGGTGGGACTGTGAAGTCACTTTGCACTGGAAGCCGGAAGCCATGGAGACACCACATGATCACATAACTCAGAGTCTGCAGCCTGGTGGCCCAAGGAGCTCTGTACGGCTTCCAGCATTCTGCCATGGTGGCCTTCTCATCAGAGGGCAGATCTGTCCTGTCCAGTTTAAAAAGCACTGGCAGGCTTTCCTGGTGGCTCAGTGGTAAAGACTCTGCCTGCCGATGCCGGAGACACACGTTCGATCCCTGGTCCGGGAAGGTGCCACATGCCACAGAGCGACTAAGCCTGTGCAGCACAACTTACCGAGCCTGTGTTCTCGAGCCTGCGTGCCGCAGCTACTGAACCCAGAGCCCTAGAACCCGTGCTCTGCAACAAGACAAGCCACGGCAGTGAGAAGCCCAGACCCTGCCGCTAGAGAGTGGCCACACTCGCCACAACTTGAGAAAAGCCCACACAGCAGCAAAGACCCAGCGCAGCCAAAAACAGATTACTGAAAAAGAAGAAGAGTATAGATCAAAATGAAATAAAAAGCACTGCCACCTTGGGTCTCTCAGCCCAGGTGTTACAGGTTAGAAAACCAAGGCCATCAGGTTAGAGAAAAGAAAAAGACCTCACAGGGCCCCTGCCTATGGGAGAGGGGGGTCAGGTGAGGGGATTCTTCCTAACCACCCCGGGCCTTTGATGCTCACTGTCTGCATCACCCACATGTCCCCAAGGGAGCCAGATCCCTTGCCAGCCAGGGCAGATGTTCTGCAGGTTCAGACAGTTTGCTGATAGCCCTTAAATGTTGGCTCCTTAGCGATCTGCCAGCCGCAGCCCACCAGCTTCTGTGCATGGTCCGCTTCTGCGCATGGACGCAGGGGACCTCGTGTGGCTGGCATGATGAGGTTTTCATCTGTGCCTTCCTTTCCTCCCCCAGATCCAGTGCTCCCTGCAGGACGTCGGCTCTGCCCTGGCGACTCCGCGCTCCTCAGCCAGGGAGGCTCACTTAAGTAAATCTCTCCCTGAATGCACCGGGTGTGTGCTTAGAGGGCCCTGTGGGGGCCCAGGGAACCCTCTCCTGGGGGGCACCTGGGACCCCTGTCAGCCTGGCCTTGCAGCCCGAGAGGGAAGGTGCCTCTGAGCCAGTGGGGTGGTTTGCACGGCACCTGGATGGAAAGAAACAGGTGGGCTCCTATGATCCTGGGGCCGTGGCCTCACGCAGTGCCGGTCTCCTTGGCTCCGCAGAACATGCCGCGTTCGAGGCGGGGCCCATCCTGGAGCTGGAGCAGTGGATCGACAGATACTCTCGCCAGCTGCCCCCGCTCACTGCTTTCATCCTGCCTGTGGGTACCCGGCCGCCTCAGCCTGCAGGGTGGCTGTGGGCGCGTGTGTTGACCCCAACACACCAGCAGTGACGAAGTCCCCCTCTTTTACGTGTAACGGTGACAGAAACTGTCCCCCAGCCCCCGAGTCCCCTCCAGACCTTCACTGGTCCCATTCCCACCCCTGCCCGCCTTAGAGAAGGGTACCCAGAGGCTTCCCTTGAGGTTCAGACAATAAGAATCTGCCTGCAGGGAAGGAGACCTGGGTTCAATCCCTGAGTCAGGAAGATCATCTGGAGAAGGGCATGGCAACCCACTCCAGTATTCTTGCCTAGAGAATCCCCTGGACAGGGGAGCCTGGCGGGCTGCAGTGCATGGGGTCACAAAGAGTCGGACACGACTGAGTGACAACACTCAGAGACTGTGCCCTGGTAGGGCCCCTGGAGGCAGAACACTGCCCTGGGTTGGGGGCGGGGTGTATCCCCTGGACAGGGGGCCTGGCGGGCTGCAGTGCATGGGGTCACAAAGAGTCGGACACGACTGAGTGACAACACTCAGAGACTGCGCCCCGGTAGGGCCCCTGGAGGCAGAACACTGCCCTGGGTTGGGGGCGGGGTGAGCCTGCATGTTCGTCAGTCCGTCCGAGCTCCCTGTCTGCAGTGGGCACCCCCCAGCCCCCTCCACCTCTTTCCCACTCCAGCCAACACTCGCTTTCTTCTTTCAGTCAGGAGGCAAGAGCAGCTCCGCACTGCACTTCTGTCGGGCCGTGTGTCGCAGAGCCGAGAGACGGTACCGGGCCCTGGGAGCACGTCCTTGGTGGGGAGGGGGGTACACAGTGGTCCCTGGTAAGATCAGAGCTGGTGCTGAAGCGGACAGCTCCAGCAACAGGGGGGCAGGGTAGGCCCAGCCGGTCTAGTTGATTAATCATAATGATAATACCAGTCAGGTGGTGTGAAATTCAGCCTTCAGTGAAGGCTCCCCATTCTTCAGGTTCATTTAAACAGGAGGGGGCCTCCGCTGAACAGACAGAGCAAAAAGCTCCACAGCATGATGAAAGCTGTGATGGAGGGTGCTTGGCCCCAGGGAGACCCAGCCTGGGACTGGGCTTGTGGGGGGCAATAGTTAGTGGGGGAGAATGGTGGACATAGTGTCCAGGGCAAGGGGACAGCCAGGGCAGAGGCAGCAGCCTGCGCTGAACGCACAGAAAGGAGGCTGAAGGTCTGGTCTCGAGTGAGGGGCATGGGGCACGGTGAGGCTGGAGGCTGAGCTGAGGCCAGGCCGGGCAGGGCCTCCTGCACCCAAGGGCTCTGCCTTTATTCTGAAAGCTGATGACCGGCTCTAGGCTATGGGGTGACTACTGGGTGCTGGGTGGAGAAGGGCCCAGACCAGCCAGCCACCTGCTTCCCCCGTCCCCAAATTCAGAATCAGAGAGGAGGGAACCTCCCAGAAGCTGTTGACAGCCTTATCAAGGAAACATTAAAAGAGTAATTGCAGGGACTTCCCTGAGGGTCCAGTGGGTAAGACTCACATTCCCAACGCAGGGGGCCCGGGTTTGATTCCGGGTCAGGGAGCTAGATCCCACATGCCACAACTAAGAGTTCACATGCCACCACTAAAAAGATTGCACCTGCCACAAGCTAAAACCCAGGGAAACTAAATAAATAAATATTAAAAAAAAATACTGCATGCCACAACAAAGATCGAAAATCCCGTCTAAAACCCAGCACAGTCAAATAAATATTGAAATAAATAAAAGAGTGATTGTGCAAAATCTCCATTTAACACAATTCATAGGCCAGGCTGCCACCCAGCTTTACACAAAAACGACAATAAAGACAATAAAATGTCTGTATACAACAGACGAGGCTGTGCTGGGCGCTTTGTATGCATTATTTCATTGATTCCTTGTGGTAAGCTTCGAAGAGAGGTGGTGGCGGTCCCCACTTTGCCAGGGACAGGAAATTGGAGCTCAGAGGTGACACCGTGGCCAGGGTCCCCTGGGTGGTCCATGGCAGAGTCCAGACTGGAGCCCAGGTGTGTCTGCTCCAAACCTGAGCTCTGTCCACAGCCCCATGTCATGAAAGTTTCACTTTTCATGAAAGGCTCATGGGCCCAAGTGATTCGTAAGGGGACGCTGGGTCACAGAAGAGCTTCAGCTTCAGGAGCAAAGAGTCATTTGCCCAGAGCCATCCACGTCAGCAGTGCTCATAGTAGCAAAAACGTGGAGACGGTCCAAAGAGAGGTCCAACAACGGGAACTGGCCAAGCAGAGGAGGGTCCTCAGGACCCAGACCTGTGTCCAGGTGACAAAGCCCCTGGGGGAGGGGACATAAACCTGGGACCTCGGTTTGGGGTGAGCGCCTCCCAGCAGGGGTTATGCAGCAGAGGTGATGGGGCCCCGGAGGGGCTGCCACGTCATTGGCCCTCGTCTCCAGTGAGCACCCTCTAGAATGTCTGCGCAGACTGGCGAGGACGCCCAGTCAGGCTGCAGCAGGTGGGAGGTGCTGGCTCGGGACGCAGCCCCGGGCCCCGAGCGTGTTGAGCCCCTAACAACAGTGTGACGCTGTGTTTCCTCCTCTGCTAGCGTGGTGCCTTTGTCCAGACGGGTGAGACCGACGCAAACGTGGCCAAGTTCTTAAACAGGTACTCAGATGGGATCTGAAGAGCCTGCCAGAAAACGTGGGCACATTGTGGGGAGTGACGACCACAGAACGAGCCTCCCTCGTTCGTTCACTTCAGTTGTGCCAAGGTTGAGAAGCCGGGCCTAGGCCCCCTCTGCTCAAAGCGAGTTCCTCAGACCAGCAGCGCCAGCAGCGCCTGGGCATCACTTACACTTGCCAAATCCAGGCCTGGCCCAGCCGGTCCTCTCCAGTCAGAATCTGATCTGCGTGTCACCAGGATCCCCAAGGGACTTGTGTGCACGCCCCAACTTGGGAGGCACCAGGCCTGGTCATCGGAAGGTGCAGAAAACAGGGACGGGGCCCAAAGTCACCAGTCCTGTGAGGCCAGGCAGAGCAGTGGCTTCTTCCTGTGGAAACCGCCCCAGCCCTGGCGCCAGAGCCGGGTGCCAGGCTTGCACGGAAGCTGGCCTCACATGCCATCCATCAAGCCCGGGTTGGCTGAGCACCCGCTGTCCTGCCTGATGCTCCTGGGGGCATGTGATTGATATTTCCTCCTTGAAGGCTCGTTTAGGGAGGACCCGGTTAGCATTGATCTCTCATTTCAGTCCATTCTGTTTGCCTGCTTCTGCCCCTCCAGACTCAGCGACTATCTCTTCACATTAGCCAGATACACAGCCATGAAGGAAGGGAATCCAGAAAAGATATATAAGAAAAATGACCTGTCAGACTGCACCTGAGGCTCTGGGAAAGAATGGAAGTGACAGCGGTGAAGGGAAGACTTCGCCCTCGCGTCCTGATCCCTGAAGATCTCACCCATAGGCCAGAAGCTGGTCTGTCCAGACCTGGCTTCCTTTCACAGCCCTGCCACTTCTTTTGGGAGCTGTGGCTGGTGGAGAATCCTACCCTCCTCCCCTGGGCTCTCCTCGGTCTTCCAGGAAGTGGGAATGAAGTCGGTGTTGCAGGAAAGAAAGATAAAGTGATTGCTTCATTGAGGAACCAGGCAGAATAAAAGAATAAAAGTGGGAAAGGCTTGCATCGCGTGCGCGTGCGTATGTGCATGTGTGCGTGCGCGCGCGTGTGTGTGTGTGTGTGTGTGTGTGTGTGAGCGTGAGGCCTTCCACTGGCAACTCTGGCTGTCCCAGGATTTGGAATGGTACCAGAGGCCCTTGGAAATGTAATTGTGATTTACCTGTGCCAAAGGGGCTTTAAATGTCGCATTTATAAAGGGGAACGCAGACAGGATTTGGAGTTTAGTCACCTCTGAGCCACTCATCACAGGCGGAGGACGGCTGCAGACTGGCAGGCGAGGCCTCGGAAGCACTTGGACTTGAAGTGTGTGTGTGGCGGGGATGTGACCTGGGGAATCTTCTCTCAAGGGCAGTCTCCCTCCATCAGGGGCCAGAGACCCCCTCAAGAGAGGGAGACTGCCGCTTTGAGGGAGGCATGTGCTGCCCGGGGCGGCAGCGTCCAGGGCCAGAGGTGGAGTGCCTTCAGCTTCAGAGAATAAGCTCACGGTTCCAGCGAGGCTGACACAGACCAGACCGACTTCTCTGATGTTGCACTTGGCTGGTTTATCCCTCTGAGATCCAGACCACGGCTGTATTTTATTTCAGTTGTCACCGCGGCTCCCTTCTGCTATGAAGCAACACTGCCCGCGCCAGCTGTGTCCTTGGGAAGGGAGATATTTATGAAGGGCGAGGTGGCAGCCCTGAGATCCTGAAGGTTCCACGCTGCTAATTGCAGAAAACGAGTTGGGAGGGGCAGGCTCGCACAGTTGGGGCGGAAAGATCCAGTGAACTCCATCCGGCCATCCGTCATTAGCATGAAGCGCGGGAAGGCGGGTCCCTCTGACCATCCTTGGCAGCAAGTCAGTAAACAGTAAATTGTGAGTTTTGTGCTTGCCTCTGCTTTCATTCTTAACCAACTTGCCTGCTCATTTTGCTGGAGGGAACATCATATTTCCTCCCCTCTTGGTCCTATTGTTTCTGGACTTGGGCAAAGTGGGTAAGGTGCAGGTGACGGTGAGCAACAGCGAAAACCCTCCAGGAAGTGGCCCCGACCAGCGGTTGGCACCAGGTCTGGGGTACAGCAGGTGGCTTGGCTGGTGTGAATGGAGCTGAGAATGGCACAGAATAGGCTAAAGGCAGTTTGTGGCTGAGCGGGTGGGCACTCGGGCTGGGCTGGGGAGGGGTATGTTCCAGGAGCTCCCAGTATCCATCAAGTCACTCGATCCTTCCTGCACCTCGGCACCATCCTAGAAGGAGCAGGTTGTACATAATAAATAGTCCTGCACTCCCTACTGTGGTAGACCATCCTACAAAGGACAAGAGAAGTGGTTTGAGTAGATAGCGTCCTCAGGGCTGATCTTTGAGATAAGGCCTTTTGCCTGTAGCCAAATCCACGCCCCACCAGCCCTTGCTGGGAAGGGCTGTCACAGGCCAGATGGTAGCCCCAGGTTCCCAAGTCCCGACCGCTCCACACCATCCCTTCCATTGTGAACATCTCCAAGAAACAAACACTCGAAGAGACAAACATCCCTGAGAAACGTTCAGATGCAGGCATGTCCTGTGCCTGACAGCCATGTGGGAGCCAGAAGCAAAAGGAAAAATGTGTGCAGCCCCCAGACACTCCTCAAAAGATCCTCCTGGGTCTGGAACCCAGTGGGAAAAGTTAAAATTCCACAATCCAAACATGATTGTAAACAGCCTGTTTACAGCCACTGTCAACCCTCGTAAATGATTGTTTCCATCACACAGTAAGGGTCAGGGGAGAAAGGGCAGGCAGTTTTTGTTTATAATTGTGATACCTTGTTGATCATAGATTTTTAAAATAATTTTGATTTTAAAAAAATATGGCATCAAAGCATTATTTCTCTTGCTTCCTGGGTTTGGAGGTATTTCCATACATTTTGCACCCAAAAAAGTGCTCTCCCTGCCTCTTGCTGGTCCTGATCTGGCTCTCAGGAATGTATCCACCACGGCCGGAGGTGGTTGGATATTCCAGCAGCGAGAAGACTGCCGGGTGACATCACTGAAGGGCTTGATGTGCCAGGCCCTGGGCCGGGGGCTCCACTGACATTATCTTGTTGAAATCACCCAGCAGCCCCAATGGAGGCACCGTCTGTGTCCTCCTAGCAGTGGAGGGAACAGGCTTGAGAACCAACTCGTGTCAGGGAGTCTATGCCAGGACTTGGGCCCGGGACGTGGCCCTGTGACTCCTGGCCGGGTGCCCCTCCCCCTGCCGCCACTTGACAGTCGTTTTAATCACGACCTGGCCTCCGAGAACAATGTCAGGCGCTAATAGATTCTGCTGTCTCATTTCTCAACCTAGTTTCCCTTAACTGATATTTCATGGCTATTGTTAATGTGCATTTTTTTCACCGAGTAATTTTCACAGCCCGAACTTGTAACACATCCCAATGACAAAGTCCCCGGTACTGAATCCCCCCCTTCAACTGCAATGTCACCCTCATCTCCTCCCTACCTCTCCCTGACACCTTTCTCCGGCAACCCATCCAGTTTTATGATCCCTCTGTCCCAGTTATCACTACTGAACCTTTAAGAACCCAGACGCATTTCAAGCTTAATTGAATAAAATCCTTTGTGTAATAAATTCCACATGAATGCTACATAAATCAGTGCCTGGGAGGCTTTGTGCCTCGTCCCTCCCTTCAGGCCGGTCTGATCTTGCTTACAGAGGGGACCGAGGCCTCCTTTGCAGCCCAGCTGGGGTGCAGGGTTCATTTGCCTCGACCTGTGGCTTTTCTTCTCTGGGAGTCCATCGTGGGAGAGAGTGTTTGGATGCAAGCTGAAGCAGATGTGCTGGCTGGGGACATAGCATTTGGGAGGTTAGGGGGTTCCCAGGATGGTGTCCTGGCGTTCATCCATCCACAGATTCGGAAGTTTCTTTTAAACATTTGTTTATTTGGCTGCGTTGGGTCTCAGTGGCAGCACACAGGATTTTTGATCTTCACTGTGGCATGCGAGATCTAGTTCCCTGAGCAGGGATTCAATCGGAGTCCCCTGCACTGGGGAGTGACGAGTCTTAACCACTGGACCACCCGGGAAGTCCCCAGATTCAGAGACTTGGGATGAAGGCTCTGTGCACCTTCTCCCTGGATAGACACACACACACAGGTGTTCATAGTCTGTGTACAACCTGAAGAGGTCTGTGGACGCCCCAGTGAAGATCTTAGCTCTCCAGTATAGCACCCGCTGCAGGAGCGAATCCATGCATGGGACTGCCTGCTTCATCGGCCTCGCTGCCAGCCATGTGGAGCCCCAGAGGTGTGACAAGGAGCATGGGGGTGTGAGCAACAGTCAAACGCTCAGCGCAGGCACTGGCTTCAGGCAGGCTGGGTTCAAGACCAGCTCTGTTACTTTCTAGCATCACGACTTCGGGCCAGTTGTTCCATCTTCCTGAGACTTGCTTCTTTGTCTGTCAAATGGAACGTGAAGCATATCTACCCCGCAGGGCCGCTGGGAGAGATTAATGAGGCAATGTTTAAAAGGCTCAGGGTGCCCCTGTCACATGTTAGCTGCTATTATTATAGTTGATTGTTACTGTTTGAATTCAAGTTCCAGCTCTGCCACTTCCTAGCTGAGGCACTTTGAGAAAATCCTGCAACCACTCTGAGCCTCCATTGTCTACTTTAATCTTTGAGAATAATGATACCAGCTTCCAAGGGTTCAGGAAATATGCCCATGGGCCTGCATGGGCGTGGTACATGGCTGCAGCTCAAAAAAAAAAAAGTAGCTATTGTCGAATCAAGTGTTTATCCTTTTTCAAAGCACTTTCAATAGCTCAGGCCCAGGTGATGCACAGAGGACCACTGAGCAGCATCTCTGGTTTGCTTAGATGTCCTGAGCCTTCGGGAGGCAGGGCTCCCCCTGGCGCCGCCAGGTCAGCCAGGGGGATGTGGCTCCAGGAGCACCAGGGCCAAATGAAAGAGAAGTGGGATGGTCACAGGCCAGCGAGAGCCTAAGGGGTCGCTGCCCATGGACTCCCTGTGGGCAGTAGCAGAGCTGGACAAGAAGACTGGTCTTTAGATTCCCGTGAGAGTTTCCTCTTGGGAAAGAGAGTGGGACAACTTGGGCAGAGGAGAAGGAGAAGTTGTTGAGCCACTAAGTCATGTCTGACTTAGGACCCCATGGACTGTAGCCTGCCAGGCTCTTCTGTCCAAGGGATTTCCCAGGTGAGAATCCTGGAGTGGGTTGCCATTTCCTCCTCCAGGGGATCTCCCTGATCCAGGGATCGAACCTGTGTCTCCTGCCTTGACAGGCAGCTTCTTTACCACTGAGCCACCAGGGAAGCCCTGAGGAGAAGAGGGGACCATAAACCCAGGAGGACCCCGCTTCAAGCAACCTCTCTGAGGAACGGTGAAACGCAGGCCAGCTCAGGGTACACCGGGGCAAAGGCAGCCTGGGGAAGAGATTGAATAAATGGCAGAAAGGTGCCCAGTCCACCCAGGCCAGGGTGTGGGGGGTCCTCCCCCACCAGATGCTCCCAAGGCAGAGAGCCCTCTGGCCCTCCACTCTGGCCATCTGCGGTGCCCACGCCCCTCCCTGGTGAGCAGGTGCCTTTATTTACGATCACCTTGGAAGGGTAGAGCAGACATATGTTGCTGAGGGTCGTTTATTCTTGTTTATAAAATTTATGGCTTTACCTCGATTACACACTGTCAAAACGGGAAGGATTGGCCCCAAAGTCTCTTACCGCATGACTGCCTCAGACGTGCGTACATCTGTTAACTCTGTAGGAGCTGTAGAGGGAAATAAGGCTGCCGATAACTCAGAAGCTCGCTGTCCCATCAAGAGGTGGGGGCTGCGGGCCTCGAGAAGGGGTATTCAGGCGCCCACGTGAAAGGGGAGCGGGGTTGGGGTCTGCTGGTGGCCGCGCCAGGTGGCATCGGGACCCTAGCCCTGCCTGGTGACTGGTTCTCTCGGATACTTTGGGGTGGGGATTGGGAGAAGAGGAACTGGAGTCCTGGGGCCTTCAGGGATCTGGTTGCAGGACCAGCAGCTGGAGAGAGTTCTGAGCCTGTGGATCTCCACCTGCAGACGTCAGCGGGGAGAGAGAAACGCTGACTCTGCGCTGTTGGGGGGTGGCGTCAGGTTCGACCTCTCAGAAGGGCGCTCTGGCAACTCCTATTCGAGTCGTGGAAATGTGCGTCCTTCTGGCTCCACAACTCCACGTCTGAGAATTTCACCGAAGGAAAGAGATTCATCAGTGAAATCATAGGGTTGTTGTCGGTTTTCAGTGCTTGCTGCTCATTAAAGAGAAAAATTGGAAACAAATGTCCAACAATAGGGAGCTTATTATTCAAGAATGGATATTTTACAGTAAAGGACTGTGAGAAATATCATAAAGCTACTGAAAAGGATGGTATCTATACTTTTATTACTATGGGAAAATGTTCATAATCTAATAAGTGAAAAAAAAACCCCAAGTTATAAAATGAGAGGTATAGAATGATAGAAATCCTGTTAGAGAATAAACAAGTGTAAATATACTAGAGTATAAAAAAAATGCAAGGATCTGTTCCATATGCGTATGTGTATCTGTGTGTGAGTCGCTCAGTCGTGTCTGACTCTTTGTGACCCCATGGACTGTAGCTCACCACGCTCCTCTGCCCTTGAAATTCTTCACGCAAGAATACTAGAGTGGGTTGCCATTCCCTTCTCCAGGGGATCTTCCCGACCAGGAATGCAACCCAGGTCTCCCGCATTGCAGGCAGATTCTTCACAGTCTGAGCCACCAGGGAAGCCCTATGTTAACAATACTTACCTCTAAATCACAGGACTACTGGGGGGGTTTAAACTTTCATTTTTGTTTTAATTTTCTAATTTTTTAATGATGAATTTGGGTTAGATTTGACAGAGGCTTAGTGATGTGATAAACATAATTTTAAAAGTGTAAGGAAACTGACAACTGCTTTCCCTACAAGAGCACAGCCCCAGGAGAGGGTGGCCGCCAGTAGCCAAAGCCCCAGGGCCTCTCCAAACACTAGAAGCCCAGGGACCGAGCCGAGTTTGTTCTGCTGGAGACGGCCGTCTGTCTGGAGAGCAGCCCCCGTGCAGCCTGCGTGTGGACGCTTGGCTTCCATTCTGGGACGACAGCGGAGGGGAGAGAAATGACCAGAGCCCCGCTGAAGGGCATCACGCCAGCCTCTCACAGGACGCTGGCATCCTTCTTTCTCCTCTGTTGCCTGCTGCATCTTTGACTTGTACAGAATTTGAGAGGAGACAGCAGACTTCCACATTTCATCATCTCGTGTGGGTTTTCATCCTGCGTTATCACTCTGCGTTCACCTGGACAAGCTGGCGCCCTGACCCGAAGAGGAATGACTCCTAGGTGCTGCAGTCAGCAAGTGGAAAAACCAGCACTTGACCTCGGGCCTTCCAGGGCAGAATCCAGCTTCCTTTTTTCAGCTCTGTTCTGCTGAGACAGGGCTTATCTCAGAGATGGCAAGAAACAATGCCAAGTCCAACTGATCGGCAGTGGCTGCCTGAGGGGCTGCGGGAAGAAGGAACTTGAAGCTGGATCCAGATTCCGCAGGAACGAGTTTGGTAATCCATTAGTAATGTCTGCCATGACTTGCTATGGAGGTAAAGGAATAAATCATGTGTGTGTGACATTTCTGAATCTTGGGCCAAAACCCTCACAGATTTCCAAAGGGTGGGAACTTCAGAGGTGGGTATGGATCTTCAGGCTGCCTTTAGGGTTCTCGCAACCCTATGGCCTCGCAACCCTATGGCCCCACGAGAGCAAACGGGCAGGAAAGAGATTTCTCAGGGCTTTGAGACAACACATCAAGGGTCATTGAATCTCCAAGAATAAAATTCTTATAAATCTAATTGATTAGTCAGCCCTGATGAGCGTGCCACCGTAATTTAGAATCTGTAATTACATTTCACATTAAAAATGCAAAGTTAAGATTAAAGCTGGTGAGAAATGGCTTGCCACCTCCTGCCCCAGCCCATCTCCAACCTCCTGCCTCCATCACCCAGCAGGCAGGTCTCCTGGGTTCCAGAAGCCGTGGTTCTAGAGGCCACTTCCTTGGGCTGCTGCTTGTCTCAGTTCCCTGAGGGCTGTTTCCTGCTATTTTAGGAGCAGGTCCTGCTCCCCTCCCTGCTGGGCTGCATTTAGTTGGGACAAAAGCTTTGTTCAGGGGGGGCATTTTTGGGTTTTTGATTTACAGTGCCTTCCAGCCAAAGACCACTAAGATTGTACCCACAGCTGGGCAAATTGTCTTGATACAGGAAGCAGGTGTCAGAACTTAAGAGGACTTGGGCTCCTGTGGGGTGCTTCGGGGAGGGTTCAAGGAATCAGAGGTAGGATTGGATATCTCATTAAACCCCTATCAGGAGGGAGGAGCAATGAGGCTAAAGCTGTAACAGAGAGGCAGGAGGGTCAGGCAGGCACAGCCCCCAACCTGTATGAGGTCTCCTTGGATAGTCACACCTCTTCCATGGCCCTACCGCAAGCGCTGCAGGGCAGGGTAGTATCCACGTTCTTCCACCTGAACCGCCAGCGCCTAGCCCAGCCTGGGGACTAGTAGGTCCTGGGTATCTATCTATTAATATTTGCTGGATGAATGGACTTGGCCTGAACTCCCTGGCAGTCTGGTTTTCCGGGCCAGCTCCTGGGCTGGGACACCTGCCAGCTTGCCAGGCCCATCTGGCACCTTCTGTAATGGGGACTACACCACCCAGGCTGCAGGGCCGACTTCGCGTGGCCCTGCACTGCCCCACGTGGGTGGCGCCCCTCTCCCTGGACTCTGGGTGGCCCACAGGCAGGACAGGCTGTCAGTGGGGCCGGGGCCGGGGGAGGGGGAAAGGACCATGGAGGACAGAGTCCCTATGCCCCTGACTTGTCTCTTTCTGCCTCCTTCAGGCTCCCCTGCCTGCCGCTGGAGGTCCCTCTCCTGAAGCCCCCCCGGCTCTCCTGCACCCACAATTTCTAGCCCCATTGGTTTTCCCACCCCCGGCAGCCCCCGCCGCACAGGGTGTCCATCGTGGATACTTCCCTGTGGCCACAGGGCCCGTGGAGGTGGAAGGGTGACCTCCCTGGCCACACAGACGCAGGGCTAAATCCCGCTTCCCATGCTTTTGAGCCGAGTGGCCTCAGGCAAGTGAATCCACCTCTCTGAAGCTGTGTCCTCCTCATCTGCAGAACCGAGCAATGACGCTCCCGGGGCCCAGGGTCCTTGGGTGGATACAACATGACTGCTTGTGCAGAGGGCTGAGCGCAGAGCTGGGCTTGGGCGAAGGCCGGGGGGAGGCAGCTACCATCATTGCCGTTCATGGCACAACGCCCCCACTCCTGTCCTTGCTGACAGATGTGTTCTAACCCCCGACCCCCAACCTCCACCCCTCTGATCTGGCTGTTTCCTCTGCCCCAGATGCCTCCCTTCCCATCTCCAAAAAAAAGGGGAAACCCTCTTTCCAAGTGAAAATGTAAAAACACCTCCTTTATTGGCCCTTTTCTGCTTAAACCCCTCTTTTTGACCCATGCACTACTTGCTACCAGGAAGACGCTCTTTAGGACGTGCCTCACTCCACCCAGTTCTCAGAGAAGGAACCAGAGTTCGTAGAGGCGGTCAAATCGGTCACAGCCAGTGGGTGGCCAGGCTAGGCCCAGCACCCGTCCTGTGAACCCACAGCCCGTTTCCTGAGTTTGTGAGGTTCTCGGGACAGAGACAACTATTACTGGGGCAATTTTACTGATGACGCAAGAAGGTCCAGGGAGTTAGAAACTTACCCGGGGTCCCTCAGCTGATCTGTGCTCATTTTTGATGCCAAGGTCAGGGTCTTCGCCTGATGGCTGGGCCGTGGAAGATGGCACCCTGACCCTCGCTCCTCAGTGTGGTCTGTGGTGTGGTGCCCCAGCCAGACACACGCAAGTAGGACCTCCCCGGGGACGCAACGTGCAGGCAGGCGTCCGTGGCTCTGACTCGGCTCCTCCGCGGGGTCCTCTGGGCTCGTCTTCAGCAGGACTGCTTCTGCTGTCACCACGTGGATGCCAGCCATTCGGCTTCTTGGTGGAAGGTCTGTGATCCCCCAGACACACCCCAGCACCCCAAATTCCCACGGGCTAAGTGCCAAGGGAATGCGGCTGTGAGTCCTGGGTTGGGGAGCTGCCTGGCCTGAGTGCACGTGGGAGCCGAAGCTCGGTCGGGGCTCGGGCAGAGGAGCCATGCCCCCGGGGCCTGGAGCCCGACTGGAGATCCTCGGGGGTCCTGCTGGCGTCAGTCACCAGAAAACAGCTCTGGAGAGGAAGCACTTCTCACTCCCCTTCTCAGTGGAGGGTGCCTTGCTCCTTATTCAATGGAAGCCCAGACAAGCAAGGGGCCTTGCCCCCTGGCCTCCCACCTAGTGGGAGGCAGAGCTGGACACGAATCCAGCTCCAGATCTCTGAAGCCCAAGGTCTCTCCAGTGCCCTCAGTTAAAGTTGCACTCAGCTGGACTCAGGGAGTCAGCTGTGACCTGTTAAGAGCGTGCTTGCAACAATTGTCAGCCATCATGAGGGTTATAATGAGGCTGCTTCATTCTGATTTCACGCTCCAAAGGCTGGAGAGAACCACGGTTCCCGTCTGGGCCTGAGAGCAGCCCCTTCTCAGAGTTACTCTCGGATTCCTCTCAGGAGGCAGTGCCCCAGCTGTCAGGCTTTTAAGACCTCTCCTGATGCTCAGATGCTCCCAGGCCAGAGGAATCAGCGAGAATTCCCGGGAGGAGCTGGAAAGACGGGCAGGGTTAGATGGGTTTTCTGCTGAGTGTAAACCTGGGCTTGTGTAATAGGATGAGACAGGGTTGGCATTGCCTGCAATCTTCAGTAAGGGAGGAAAGCTGAACACACCCAGAGGAGCTGGAAAATCTGTTTGAGCATTTTCGAATTATCTGGATTCTTTTCAACAGACACCGTATTATGTTACCGGGTAAGACGTATGATCCAGGGAGGAGAGTATGAGAAGGATGCGGTCGGGGTGGGGGACGTGGAGTGCGCCTAAGGGACTTGAACTTTATCTGAAAGGTGACTCGCTTTGTAGGGCAAACCTTCCACTAGCACTGACAGTGGCCTCGGCTGTCCGCCATCTCGTCCCGAGTCCTCTTCCCACCACGGGAGCCTCGGAGCTCTTTAAGCCCCAGATGCCCCATCGTCAGCTCTCTGGGAGCTCGGTTGAAAGCGCTCGTCCTGACATGAGAAACAGAACAAAAGGACCTCGCCGGTGGTCCGGTGGTTTCAGACTCCTGAGCTTCCACTGCAGGGGGTGCAGGTTTAGTCCCTGGTTGGGGAACTAAGATCCCACATGCCACCAGACATGGACCAAGAAAAAGAAAAAAGCTGCCACTGTGTGCTGAAATACAAATTTAATTGTCTTTGATCATGTTTTAATCCATAAGTTATCTATGAAAACAACCCCAACCCCACAACTTTTTAGAGCCATCAAGAGCCATCATGGTGTCTGGGAACACCAGCTAGAAAAGTACAGATTCGGGGCTTCATTAGTGCAATACTGCCAGCCAGAAGTTAAATGAATTACAAACTACCCCTCTTTATCAAAAGAGCGAAGCTGCCGTTGGCGCACAGAAACCACTGTCTGCGATCCGGCCTGGCAGACTCCTAGGGAACACACAGCAGACCTCCTCACGTAGGCTGACAGTCCCTTCAGGCACCGGCACAAACGCACCCACCTGCCCAGAGCACGCCACGCACGTGTAGAAGAGAGTGTCAAAGGAACTGAGTGTTTAGACAGTGGCAAGTCCACAGCATCTGAGGTTACTAACATTTCTTAAATAATAATAATGAATTCCTGGCTGTCCTTAGATTCCTTGCCTTCTTCCCATCAGGGAAAACATGCGTTCTGTTTTTTAGAAGCTCGCGGCTTAACAGGGCCAGCCTAGGCCTGGGCAGGACGTCACTACCCGGCTGAGACCCCCTGCCAGAGGCCACGGAGATAGGTCCTGCCTGCTTTGCCACCAACATGAAGGTTCTTTCTAGAAGGGTTTGTTTTTTTCTCTGCTTGGAGGAGTTACGCGGCGTGCCCTCCACTGGCTCCGCAGGGCCGAAGGACTGGACGCTCCTGACCTCATCTGGCTTCAGTCTGGGTGGCAGGGACACACAGGGAGTGTGGTGAGGCGGGCGAGGGTGTGTGGCTGTCTGCTGCTGCTGCTAAGTCAGTCACATCAGTCGTGTCCAACTCTCTGCGAGCCCATAGATGGCAGCCCACCAGGATCCCCTGTTCCTGGGAATCTCCAGGCAAGAGCACTGGAGTAGGTTGCCATTTCCTTTTCCAATGCATAAAAGGGAAAAGTGAAAGTGAAGTCCCTCAGTCACGTCCGACTCTTCGCGACCCCATGGACTGCAGCCCACCAGGCTCCTCGGTCCATGGGAGTTTCCAGGCAAGAGTACTGGAGTGGGTCGCCAGTGCCTTCTCCGCATGGCTGTCTACACAGACACTAACAAGGCTTCTGCCTCGATTCCCTGGATCTGGAGCACAGTTCTTGTGACAAGGGTGAAGCTGATGGCAGATGAGTGCAATGGGTTGGAGGAGAAAATGAAGCGAAACACCAAACACCGCCCCAGAGTGCCCCTACATTTCCTCAGCCTCGTGAGCCCCCGTCAGCGTCAAGGGCTCCTGGTGCTGAGGAAGGACGGGGAACAAGACCCACGCTTCTGAGGACTTCTACCATCTACGGAGTGAAGCCATTCCAGACGGACAGGGACCGTCAGCTGGTGTTTGTCCCCACTGCCTGTAAGGGTGGCCAACAAGCAGCCAGCACCCGCTGGAAGCAGCTGCTCTCAAGGACCGACGAGTTTTCTCTCCCAAACTCAGGATGCCGACGCGAGTGCCCAAGATGGGAGCGGGCCGCTGAGGACTCAGGAGCCCCCGAGGGGAGAGTGGGCACGGGACCGCCGCCGTGGGAACACGGGGCTCCCAGGTGGGAACAGCACCCCCAGCCCCCGGTGCCCCACCGTCTCCCCGGCAGGTGCCTCTGCTGCCCTGGGAGCCGGAGGGCCTGGCTGGCTGCAGAGAGGCCGCTGCGGAAGGGCCAGAGGTCGAGACTGCTGGGTGCATAGACGCGTGGCGAGGCCTTACCTGAGAGTTTTCAGAAACGGAAGGGAAGCATCTCCTGCCTGGTTGGCTTGGTGGGTTCAGGCCCACGCCCTGAAAACCACTCTGGAGCCTGGGGGTTCCTGAGACTTGTTCATGCACGGCTCGCTCAGGAAGTTAAGGACCAGAAAGACTCACAAAAAGACCAGACTATCAAAAAGAGAAGCCCGGCTGCCATCACAGGCCTGGGCACGAGGCCCCTGGAAAGCAGGAGAGAGGGACCGATGCCGGCCGAATCGGGAGGTTTATTTCCAACACCAGCTTCCTGTTAGTGTCACCTGGAGAGTGCTGGGTCGCATCCTCACGTGCACCCAGGTTCTTGAGGCCACAGGGGCATCTCATGGCTAGAGAGAAGGGCAGAGGCTGCCTGGGAGCCTCGAGTCGGCAGGACGGGGGCTAGGAGAGCTCAAAGCCTGTGTTCATGCTGATGGCGTAGCGTAGCTTCTCCCGCAGGACGCTCTTCTTGCTGTAGTTGGGCAGCTTGAGCAGGTTGAAGCAGGTGGAGGAGGTGGGCAGGCGGCCGCCTGGCTCCCGCTTGCGGATGGTGAAGAAGCCCCGGAGGACGCTGCCCAGGGTGTCCCCCGTGTCCTGCAAGCACAGCCCACAGCCTCGGGTTGGGGGGGGGTGCCCTGGGAGAGGGTTGGGCTGGTCCCCCAGAGGAGGACAACTGGAGAGATGGGTGCCCGGGAAGCGAGCCTGACTCCTCAGGTCTCCCACAGAAGGCCCTGTACGAAGCAGCTCTGGGAAACAGGGCCTTCTGGTCAACTGCTAACTATCAGTCAACCAATTCTCAAAGAGCCGGAGCACTCACTGCCCACATGTTTTGGTGACAAAACATTTCTGAAACAGCCTAGCATTTCCTCCCTGATCTTGGCAGCATGGACTGTAATTCAGGGCGGCGTTCCTTCAGTAAGGGGTAGAGTCATCTGGTGTCACCTAAGAAGAGGGTGCAGCATGCAGACAGGGCACCTTGGAGAGCAGCGACTGCTCAGAGACCGCTGGGTTTTCATGGGGGTGAGCAACGCCTAACAACGGCCACCACCCGAGCACCCGCTGTGGGTCAGGCAGCGGCACATGGAACGCGGTCACCCCGAGGAGGAAGGTGGCCGCTGGCCCAGGTAAGTAGAGCTGGCAGGTGGAGAAGCTGGACTTGAGGCCTGAGCTTGTCCCATTTCTGAGCCCACATTCCAACCCCTCTCCCACGCTGCAGTTCAGACCTGGAACCAGGGCGGCATGAGCAGCTACGAGAAACATCCCACAGGTATTCTTTCCCGAGGGAGTCAAGAGAAAGGGACTGCCTGGGGCACCAAGAAGCCAAGCGGCCTGCCCTGCAGACACCACCCGGTGAGCGCCTTGCCTGGTTGGTGGGCCCCAGCAGACGACCCCCAGGAGGGGCCGGCCCTACCCCAGCAGTGGTATACCTGATCATCCGACACTTCGACACAGCGGATGGAGAAAGGAGGCTTGAGGTAGGCGAATCCCAGGAGTGGGGGTCGGGAACAGCTCGTCACAAACTGCAACACAAGGCAGGGCCGGGGGTTAGAGTTGGGAGACGCCGTCCTTGGGGGAGGGACCAAAGGAAGCACCGGAAAGGAGAGGGAGGAGGCAGGGGGCCCGCTAAGCGTGGCAGGGGAAGGCCTGAGCCGAGGGCTGAGGCTCCGGAACATGCATCACACCACCAACAGCTCACCCGCTCGGCACCTGCCTGCCCACTTGGCAGGTCAGGCACACTGGCACAGCCTGCAGGTGGCAGGGCTGTCCCTGTGAGCTTGGCCCCTGACCAGCTCTCAGCAGGCTGACCAGTACCTGGCCTTGGGAGCCATCGAGGCTGAGGGTGGACCAAGGTACTGGACTCCTCCAGTGGGGGCCGTGGGGCCAGCCTCGTGTCCCTGCTGCCGCCCTGGAATTCCTGGCATCTTTCAGATGGCGGTTCCCAAGTCATTTCCATAAAGGACTAGTTCTACCTGGACAGAGGCATTGACCTGCCTGGAAATCCAAGTGCTACCCCTGCCCAGGGCAGTCCTAAGAATCCCTTTGCTTTCTTCAGTTCAACATCAGTGCGACACTTCCCCTTCTCGAGGGGATCCAGGGGCCTGCTGCGGACAGCACCAAGCTGGAGTCAAAATTCCCCGGCAAGATGAGTGCCTGGGTCTTAGAAATAAAGATTCCCATTTCAACAATGTTATACATGGCAGTGAGATTCCTAAGACTGTCCAAAAAGTTTGTGTGTCGTGCTTCAAAAACTGTTTTTACAAAAACTATTGACAAGATATATTACTAGCCTAATATCCTGTGTTTTCCACCAGAAAGACTGTAGCAGCAGACCTGGTTTAGAAGCATTTCCCTCTGAGCTGAGTCCACTGTGAACCTGACCCCCTCTAACCAGGCCTCGGGCACTGCATGACTCCACCCGTCTGAAGGATGTGGAGACAGATGCGGGAAGAGCCTGTGCCCCTCCCAGTTCGGGCTGCTGGGGCCTGCTACCTGCTGCCTGCCAGGGCTGGTCCAGGGAGGGAGGCGCGGTCAGCCTTCTGGGATGGGAGGAGGATCGGAGGGCAGGGGCAGCTGTGGGGCTCTGCCATCGTTACGTCTAAAGAAGGCATATCCCCTACTGTAGGAAGGTTCTGGGGCCGCCCCCAACCCCTCCTCAGTGTCTGCAGCCACAGTAAAGCGCAAGCCCAGGACGAGGGACTGCAGGTATGGGGACAGGCCACCGAGAGACACGACTCGCCTGCAGCGAGGGGCACGAGTGCATGCTTAGGAGACCTGCTTTCCTCTTTCCAGGAGATGGGGGCAAGCTGTGCTATAGGTCGACAGACTGTTTGATGCTTACAAGAGGCCCTGTTAGAAAAACTGACTCTCTCTTTTCTTCCAATAGGCGTGATTTTAAAAAATTTTATTTACTTGCCTGCAGCAGATCTTAGTTGAGGCATGTGGGATCTAGTTCCCTGACCAGGGCTCAAACTCGGGCCCCTTGCACTGGGAGGACAGGGTCTTAGCCACTGGATCATGAGGGAAGTCCCTGGAAAAACTGATTCTCCTGAAAATTAGCTTCTGGGATGATGGGCCCTTGAACACAGAGGTAACATATAAACTACCTTCAGAAACATGGCTCTCTCGTCGGGCGTGAAGTCAGAGGCCAGGATATCCCAGAGCCAGATGATGACCCTGTGGCTCCCATGGAAACCTCCGTAGTACACCGTGTGCTTCCTGAAAACAACGCAGACAAGGGCTCAGCCACACATGCTGCCGGGCGCATGCAGACACAAGCAGGCATGGAACTCAGACAAGCGGCACAGTGAACTCTGCCTGGCCTGGATGACGACCAACCGCTCTTACGTCAGAAGTTCATGCCTTAATAGCCCCGGTCCTGAAAGCTCAGTGGGCACAGTGTTTCGTGGCAGGCCCTGGTGCTCCCTAGCAGAAGCTGACAGAGACCCTGAATCCGTCTCCCAGGACTTTGGAGAGGCCCCCCCCACCCCAGCCTCAGACTCTGCTTCCCCTTCTTAGTCTCCAGGGAGACAAGGGTTTTGAGCTTTTCTTCCAAAGCAGTTCACAGGGAAGGCAAGATCAGGGAGGTGGAGTCCCTCTGGAAGCAGGACTCTGAGAACCCTCCAAAAGGAGCCTGGTGAAGGAGCAGCGTGCTTTCTGGGAGGCCTAAGAACCTCACCCGTGCCCCCCGCACTTGCTCCTTACTTCAGATCTTCCAGATCGATCTCGGCGTTATCCCCAGAGATGAGTCGCTGTAGCTCAGGGGTCGAGAACATCCGGATCCACTCAGGCTTGATGATGGAACGGAAGCCGCTAATGAGGGCAGCTGTCTGGTTCTTGATTTGTGTGTGCATTCGAAAGTGGGCCATCAGATGGATGTAGCTAATTCTGTCACCAACAGGGGAAAACAGCGGAAATTAATTAATGGGGCAGCGCGGCTGGCTGCCGACGGGCTGGAAGATGAGTCCCGTCAGCTCTGAAGCGTCTCTTACGCAAACACAAGGAGCGCCAGGGCGTTTCACCAGAACAACGGCAACGAGGATTACAGCTCTCCTGGACGGCCCACGGCTGGCCACCGGGACAGCCTCAGTGTCAAGGGTATCACCTCATGCGCGCCTCCCGCAAGAGGGTACCACTCCACCGTCAAGAATCACAGTGAGACGTGCTCCAGCTAAGGAGAGGGCCCTTCTCAGTACACAGGGACTTTTATTTCATTTCATCCTTTTGGACATAAACCATTTAAGATACTATTCAGTTCTCCAGAGAAAAACTGTCTCATGCTAAAACTTTAGGGAATGTCCCTGGTGGTCCAGTGGCTAAGACTCCAGGCTCCCAGGGCACGGGGCCAGGATTCAATCCCTGGTCAGGGAACTAGATACTGAATCTGCAACGAAAGACCCCGTGTGCCACAACTAAGACCCCACAGAGCCAAATAAAAAAGAACAGAAACTTCAGTCAAAATCTTCCTAGACTGGACAGAGTCAGGCTATGAAAAGGCAGGGCTGCGGAAAGTTTTAACCACATGTGGCTGGCTGACGATTAGGCTCAGGGAGGAAGTCGGAGCACCAACAAGGGTTCCAAGCGGCTAGCCTTCCAGGTCTGCTTTTAGCTCAGGTGCAGCTCACGACACAACACAACGCAACGCCACGCCTCAGGCCAGGGGAGAGCAGCTCCTACAGGCTTGCCAGCACGGCCGATTTCTTAGCAAACCACTTACTCAGAGACAGAAGAACATGAGCCCAGCCCAAGTGCAGCTCTCAACATCCCAAATCCGTACCATCCAAATAAATCCGTTTACCCCATGATGCACAGATCTGAGTTACTGACCTAGGAAATGTTGCTATTTTAGAAAAGCTTCCAGGGGCTTCCCTGGTGGCTCAGTGGTAAAGAATCCACTGGCCAATGCAGGAGACGGGTTCGATCCCTGATCTGGGAGGATCCCACATGCCTCGGGGCACCTTGGCCCTGGTGCCACAAGTACTGAGCCCGTGCGCCGGCCGCCCCGACTGAAGCCAGCGCGCCAAAGCCTGTGCTCTGTAGCAAGAGCAGCCACCGCAATGCGAGGCTCACATGCTGCAGCCAGAGAGGAGTTCCCAGGCGACACAACTATAGAAAAGCCTATACAGCAACCCCAATAAATAAGCATTAAGGAAAAAAGCTTCCACTGGAAAGCTTGCACGTGATACGCTTAAACATGACTTTCGACCACTGCTCCTCCTTTCACGGGCTCGCTGAA
This sequence comes from Madoqua kirkii, assembly GCA_006408675.1. Classification (NCBI taxonomy): domain Eukaryota; kingdom Metazoa; phylum Chordata; class Mammalia; order Artiodactyla; family Bovidae; genus Madoqua; species Madoqua kirkii. The sequence continues at coordinate 72,683 of SJYC01066606.1, read as the reverse complement.
GCTGGGGATTGACAGTTTTCCTTTTACCAAGAGAGAGGCAGGGAGCCTGTGAGACTTTACCGGCGAACACCCAGGAAGTGCAAGGTCAGGCCTCACCCTGCAGAAGTGGGTCCTGGTGATGCCAGGCCTTTTAAAGAGCCTGCAAAACGGAATGCCCTTGCCCTCATCAAACCTACTGAAGTTGTATGCTAAGAACAGGAAAGAGTTTGTGAAATGACCTTCCACGTAGGTTTCCAGGCAGGACAGGAACCTCACTCCGACTGCATCAACCCACCTCCACTGGCTGCTGGACATACAGCTCTGACCATCAACCCCGTGCCACGCCTGGCAAAACAGGGCCCTCCTGAGGGGGGATACATGTGACGATGGTGGGGGCACCGCTCTTATTTATTAAGGCCCTCTGTGGCACCAGACATCCCAGAAGACACTTGCATGTGCTCTTACGTGAAGCCCTCTGGAGGGATGGCTGCAGGCACGTGGTAGGCAGGTTCAAGAGCCACCCTGCTCTCTGACACCCCCGGGTAGCTTCCTCCCACCCCGTGGTCCCTGATCTTTCTCAGCTGTCGTCCTCGAGGCCAAGAGCCAAAGCTGCACGATGAGAATCGATCAATCGTGATAACTCAGCCCGCTGTACTGACAGTCTAAATGAATAAAAGCTACCCGAGCGCGGGGACCAACCGACCCAGCCTGAGAGGGACGTGCTGCTCAGGACAGCAGCTGTGACGCGCATCTGATTCCCGTGACTCGCCGGGCAGGGCCAAGCTCAGATGAGCAGTTCAGATGCTCAGCTGGGCCTGCTTACAGGAGGAGACCGACAGGCTGATGGAAGGGCCAATACCGACTCCCTGTGCCGGGCCCTACGATCAGGCAGGTGAGCACAGGGCTGGGTGCAGACATGCCTGGAGGGCTGTGCTCTGAGGGACCACTGATGACAGACGCATAAAAGGCTGCTTTCTGGGATGAGGCTGCCTGGCCTCAGGCTCTCCCCACGACTGAGGGAGGGCCTGTCTGCTGCATCTGAGTTCATCACTGTGGTCTTTTAGAGAACAGCGTTTTATACCATGGCCACACAAGCTCCTTCCAAAATGATCTGCTCCTTTGAGGAGTCTTGCCACCTCTGCGCCCTCTGGGTTCAGGGCTGCACACCCAAACGGCTCAGAACCCATCTGTCTGCATCTACAGCTGTCATTAAATTCCTAGGAACACTGCTGCTTCGGCGCCTCTGACCTTAGAAGTGCTACTGCCAAAAAATAAATTGTCAATTTTTATTCTGCAAATCGAATTTAATACGACTTCGGCCTATGAACTGTAACCAGTAAATTCCATTATGATATTTACGGCCTCTTTCTACTTCAATCTATCTTAATAAATTATCAAAGTAAGCCTGGAGAGCCAGAATGAAGTCTTTTCAAGTGGTGACCTTAAAAATTTAATTGCCATACTCACTTATTTCATTTGTAACAGGAATGGTCTTCCCTCCAGGAACCAGTTCATGGCAGACAAGCTGGAGGAAAGGAAGGGGAGCAATTACTCAGGAGATTTCTAATGAGGAAATAAGGCTTCCCGAAGACGAAAGGCGTGACACTGACATCCATAATAATCACAGGAGGAAGATGAGTCGTGTGTGGGAACAGTCATTTCCACAGAAAGTCAGGGCCTAAATATCAACAAGCAGGCCCTGCCTGATCAATAGGAAAGGTTCCTTCTCATCTCAAACTCGTTCACATGTGTGTATTAAGGCTCCGGGGTATCGTGGAGGCGAGCGTGTTAGTGAAGAGCACAAGAGGATGGGTAATAAACGGTGGCATGCTGACCACGCCCTGGAATACAGTGGCGCTGTTAGAAAGTATGATGAAGGCACGACACTGGCCCCAGCAAGGACTCGCTCAACAAGCAGCACCTGTTGGGCTGAGGAAAGTGAGCTCAGGGAGACGCAGTGATCCTGCTAAGGCCCTGGGAAGCTGGCCTCGTACTACGAGCTCCGGGGCAGCCCTCGGACCACGTGCACACTGGGGCTCGTGCAGGGGGGAAAAGCAAGACAGAGCGAGTCTAGGGGGAGCCCCTCTGCCACCATAACTTCAAGGGTCTTTTTTTCCCTGCTCTGCTCTCCGTATCGAGAAGGAATAAGGACAGGATTCTGTTAGAGGTCCCTCCTGTTGGGAGGCTTCGGCCCCATCCCAGTCCAGATCCTCCGTTTGGAACAGCTAATCCTCACCATGGTAATGAAAAGCGGGAATCACTGTTCCCTCAAGGATTGCCCCCAAATGCACTGCAAGTAGAGCAGGGTCTCTGTGAGGGGCCAGCAGGCCCAGACTGGGTCACAGCAAGCAGAGGTGAGCGCCCTCGCACCTGGCAGTGCGGGAGAGGGGCTGGGCAGGCAGAGGAGAAGGACACACAGACGGACAGAGTCTGTGGGTATCCTGGGGAAAACACCAGAGTAGGCCAGGTCTCAAGACCGAGAGCTGACTGTGGCTCAGATCATGAACTCCTTATTGACAAATTCAGACTTAAATTGAACAAAGTAGGGAAAACCACTAGACCATTCAGGTATGACCTAAATTAAATTCCTTTCGATTATACAGTGGAAGTGAGAAATAGATTTAAGGGACTAGATCTGATAGACAGAGTGCCTGAGGAACTATAGACGGAGGTTCGTGATACTGTACAGGAGACAGGGATCAAGACCATCCCCAAGAAAAAGAAATGTAAAAAAGCAAAATAGTTGTCTGAGGGGGCCTTATAAATAGCTGAGAAAAGAAAAGCCAAAGGCAAATAAGAAAAAGAAAGATATACCCATTTGAATGCAGAGTTCCAAAGAATAGCAAGCAGAGATAAGAAAGCCTTCCTCAGAGATCAATGCAAAGAAATAGAGGAAAATAAGAGAATGGGAAAGACTATAGAGATCTCTTCAAGAAAATTAGATACCAAGGGAACATTTCATGCAAAGATGGGCACAATAAAGACAGAAATGGTATGGACCTAACAGAAGCAGAAGATATTAAGAAGAGGTGCCAAGATTACACAGAAGAACTATATTAAAAAGGTCTTCATGAGCCAGATAACCATGATGGCGTGATCACTCATCTAGAGCCAGACATCCTGGAATGTGAAGTCAAGTGGGCCTTACGAACAGAGCTAGTGGAGGTAATGGAATTCCAGTTGAGCTGTTTCAAATCCTAAAAGGTGATGCTGTATAAGTGCTGCACTCAACATGCCAGCAAATTTGGAAAACTCAGCAGTGGCCACAGGACTGGAAAAGGTCAGTTTTCATTCCAATCCCAAAGAAAGGCAATGCCAAAGAATGCTCAAACTACTGCACAATTGCACTTATCTCACACGCTAGCAAAGTAATGCTCAAAATTCTCCAAGCCAGGCTTCAATAGTATGTGAACTGAGAACTTCCAAATGTTCAAGCTGGATTTAGAAAAGGCAGAGGAACCAGAGATTAAATTGCCAACATCCCCTGGATCATCGAAAAAGCAAGAGAGTTCCAGAAAAACATCTACTTGTGCTTTATTGACTACGCAAAGCCTCTGACTATGCAGATCACAACAAACTGTGGAAAATTCTTCAAGAGATGGGAATACCAGACTACCTGAACTGCCTCCTGAGAAATCTGTATGCAGGCCAAGAAGCAACAGTTACATCTGGACATGGAACAACAGACTAGTTCCAAATAAGGAAAGGAGTATGTAAAGGCTGTATATTATTTGGGCAGGTCTCAGGAAGCCAAAGGAGGAAGGGAGCAGAAAGCTGGACCAGAGAAGCCCACATACCTGACCCATGACATCCTCATCATATGACAGCGTCAGGCCCAAGTCAGCGATGTCCCCATCGTACCGCTAAAGCAACAGAGAAAGGGACAATGTAGGGGCTGGTGAGTCCTACAGCCCTGACGGCTTTAACACTCTCCTCTGACGATGTCTGCTTGGACGGCTACCACTGTGGCTGCCGTGAGACTTGAAGCAGAGGAAGGGGCCCTTCATCCCCTGCAGGAAGGAGGCTGTGAGCATCAGACTCAGGAGGAAGTGCTCAGACACAAGGGCCTGCCTCGACTCGGGAGTGGGCCACTTCCCCGTGGCAGGCGATCCTGCCCCTCCCACGACAGCCAGGCAGAGCTGGAGCCTGCCTGTGGGCGTCCCTTCCCTGAGTCCCCACGGGCACTCAGCCAGGCCATCCTGCCTTCCACACTGACCTTGATGGATGTGAGGTTTTTGTAGAACTCCGAGTCCAGAGAGGGCAGCTCATCCACAGAGCTGTAGAAGACGCTGTGGTGGTGCCCGAGCAGCTGGCTCAGGAAGAAGGATGCAAAGGGCACGTCGACCACAATTCCCTGCCAGAGAGGAGGCGGAGCTGCCACCCGCTGCCTGGGATCCCATCTTACGATCTCGTCGGGTCAGCTCGGGCTGCAGAGGGGGCTCCGAGGGCCCCAGTGACACCTCTAAACACTGCCGAGATGTTCGCTCTGGACGACGATGCCCCCTAGCAATTACCACACCGCCGAGTGCCTCTTGGGGATCCCACGGCACAGTGGTTGAGGGCCTCGGCTCTGCAGCCACACAGCTCAGGCATCAAACCCCAGCTGCCAGGCCACGGGGTACCAGCTTGCTCATCTGTATATGCGCGCCAGCAGAGCCTCAGCTTCAAGGGTTAACCGAGCAGGGTGGGGGAACACTTCCAGGAGGAAGGGTAGCTGAGCGTGAGACCCTGAGTACAAGGCCCACAGGTGTGCTCCAGGGCTGGATGCAGGTCTGGCTACAGGAGGGTGTGTGAGAGAGGGGGTGAGCGGGGAGGCCAGGGAGTCAGCAGGGCCCAACTGGGAAGTGCTCACGAGCCTCCTGGAGCCTGGATTCTCTCCCGAGCCCTGGGAGGGCTCCCGGCAGGGACGTGTGCATCTGTACTTCCTGTGGGGAATGGCTGGGAGGCAGGGACACGGCCAGGACGCCCTTGCAGAACACTGGGAGTGTGCGGATCAGGGAGACGGAGAGGGGAGAGGCAGGCTGACTCCACGACACCCTGTCCTGAGGATCATGAGGGTGAAGAGAGTGAACACAGGCTGCTCCTCACTGGGCCCGGGGTGTCCTTGCTGCTGGAGAGGGAGGAGGCAGAGACTCGGTCCAGGAAGTGGGGGAGGACATTTACAAAGCCAGAAAGTCGTGCCTTCAGCTCGCCCAGATGCTTCTGGGTCTTGTCACAGCTACACATTTGAAGAAAAAAACACGGCAAATGACCAGGAGGGGCCTTGGGATTTTGCTTGTTTTGTTAAAAAAGGGGGATCAATTGAGAAGTGTTATCATTTTGCAGATGTGGAAACGGAAGCACAGAGAAGGCTGCCTAACCAGTCCAGGCGGGAGGAGGACTGGAGGGGACCTGACTCAGACGGGGCCCCTGACATCATCATAGCAGGGACTGAGGCTGTGGATGGGGCTGTTTACACAGGGGGAATGATGTATTATTCGAGACTCAAAGCATTTTTAGCCCACATGGCCTCTTTTCTCAGCTGGGCCTGCAGCAGGCTGTGCCTCTGGAGGGTGTCCTGGCCTCCCTGGCCTCTGTGAGGGGTGGGATGTGAGTTCGGCTCAGGGGTCAGCCCCTGGGGTGAGAAGGGAACGGTCCCCTGCCCCTCTAGAGTCTACTGCCAAGGCCACGAGGACAGGTGGTGATGGGCTGGTGGCTCTACTTTCTTCCTGGGGAGCAGGACTGGAAGGGCTGGGGACCCAGCACCATCTGGAGGCAGTTCCGATGGCTGGGGGAGAGGGGCCTCCAGGGAGGGGGACCAGGAGCCAGGTGGGCTCCCCGGGTGGCTGGAAAGTCCACACCACCCCAAATCCATGACATCGAGGAGCGGAAGCTCAGACACCCTCCCTCCTGGTGACAGTGGCGCTGGCAGCCTTGACCTGCCAAGCCACCAGAGGAGGTGTTCAGCTGTATTAGTTCATTTACTACCTACAACGACCCAGTAACCAGCTCTCTCATCCACCACCTCACTGCCAAGAACATGGTTTGTGTCGGTCCCTGTCCGACTTGGGATCTTCATGACAGGTAATTATCATTACCTGGTCACCTCCACATATACGAAGCCCTCTGTACTTACAACATTTTATTTTCCATTTCAGCTCAATGGTCCTTAAGATGTTTACCTCATACACCGCCTTCCCCAGCATCTTGCCCACAAACTCAAAGAGCTGCAGGTAATTCTCATGGATGTAGGACGTGGGCGAAGGGTAGAGTCTCTCGTCTCCACTGGTCGTCTGCAAGGCAGAAGGACGGGGAGGGGCAGGGCGGTGAAACACCTCCACTTTTCATCTTGAGTCTGGAGGCCGTCTGTCCGCCGCGCGCTCGCGCCCTTTAAATACCTTGAACAGATTGAGTGCGGGGTCGAACACTCTCTTGAGATCTCTTCCAAGAACTCCTTGAAAACACCGTCTTGATCTATCCCGGCCTCGTCCACCCCAAGGTCGTTGACAAACTTGACGCGGATGACGCCCTTCATGGCATGCTGCGAGAGCTGCCGGAGCTGCTCATAGCCGTCCTGCAAGGGCAGAATCACAGTCCATTAGGGACCCAAGGCCCCTGCATGATTCAGGGCTCGCTCCTCAGAGTGCCCTCTCCGCCGAGTGCAGCCTTCCCAGCGCATTACAAAATGTGTCAGGACGCACGGTGGCGTGAGGAGAGCCAGCGGTTTTCACCTGCTTCTAGATGAGAGCCTGGCAGAAGAGGAATTCACTTTGGGGGATGTGGCTTTACCACTCTTGGGCAAGGGGAGACTGCCCTTGGAGGGTGCCTAGAGCGAGATAGACAAATGAGACCAGACGCGTGATGACAAGCTCTTGGTCAATCAGGACGGGAGACGAAGACAAGATGAATTCTGGGAGATGAATAAAAGAAGTCCCTCACCGCTCAACTCCTGGTACCTCTGCCCAGATCAGGAGAGGCGGTGAGTCCTGCTGAGAAGTTTAGGTTAGAACCTGAGGGCGTGGGGAGCCACAGAAGGGTTTAGGCAGAGAGTGACATGGCTGGCTTTCTGTCTTAGGAAGATTTTCTTTTGGAAGCAAAGCCGAGGGTTGGTGGGAAGTGGTGATGGGTGCAGGGGTGATGCTGGGCCTGGGGGAGGGCAGGGGAAGTGGGAGGAGAAGCTCAGCACCTCCAGCTTGCAGTCCACGCCCGAGACGGAGCCATCGGGCACGCATCCCTGTGCCCGATGTGAACCCAGGCTGTGACGTCAGTGTCCTCTGACATGCTCAGTCTCTCTCTTGGCTCTGATCTGCTGAGGTCTTCCCGGTGCCTGATCCTGTCACTGAACGGATTCCTGGCATGCGGGCACTGATGGGCAAGCTGTTTAGGCTTTCATTTCAGAGTGCTCGGGACAGGACAGGGCCCGGGGGGTAGTCCTTTGGCCTGGCGTGAGAAGCCCCAAGCTTAGCCAGGGACAAACCTGTGTCTTCAGATATGGTCCCAGAACAGGTTACAAATCAGTTGCCACATCCATCCTCTTGTGCACCGCCCCCCCAACACATCGCTCACCCTCAGTCACCAGTGCTGTGCTCTCGGATGCCCTGCGGATGCCAGACAGGCCCTCTCCACGGTGCCTGCTCGCCAGCCCACCTGCCCCTGTCACTGAGCACACAGGCTGGTGTGGCCGGACCTGCTCTAAGGAGCCCTTCCTGCCGACTACGTCTCCCCTGTGCTCACCTCCTGACCCAAAGGACCTGGTCATGAGGGCCCCCATCTTACTCAGGAGGTAGGCTCCGAAGTGAGCGAGGAAGAAAAATTACCTCCAAAGTCCCCTGAAGGAACGAGAACTCAATTTTGAGTGCACGGTCTTGAAAAGGACTTTTTATGCCTGTGAAATGTGAAGACCATTAAGCTGGATGAAAAGAAGGGAAAAACAGGAAGTCACCATGTGGCTGCCGGGCTTTTAAGTCCTCCGCCCAAGTGTAAGATAACGATCTTGGCGCTGAGTAGGGGATGGGGAGAGAATCCTAACAGACCCCGTAGGAAATGCAGCTTCTCCACCCTGCACTAAAGGATGCCTGCCTAACTCACAGCGGGTCAGGCGGTGCCACACAGACGCAGCAGGACAGTTCCCGTGAAAGCCCTCAGCAAGAGGCCAAGCGCGCGGTCGGCGCGCCAGGAGTGTGTGCTCGACCCGAAGCTCAAGTTTTGATGCACCAGCCCCACATTGGCCTCCTTCTGAAATACTGCAGAGAGGAATCCACCGCCTCCTCTGACACACCTCCACTGCACCCCACTGCCCTCTCTCGAGTCCATCTGTGCCCTGAGCGGGGAGGTGAGGCGAGGAGGGAGGTGAGACGAGCGGGAGGTGAGGCGGGGGACAGGAACACCGGCTTCCATGCCCAGCTCCTCTGGCCTCAGTCTGGCCTGATAGGGTAAGGCGGAGAGGGTGTGTCTACGGTTCCTTCTAGTTCTGAAACGCTGCATCTGGCCCCCGTTCACCTCGGTGAGGGGAGGCCTTCCTGCAGGACTTCAGACTGTTAACTGGAAACGTACACAAGCCCCACCTTCACTACAAACCATACAAAAGGGGACAGAATAAAAGCCCAGGAGATCAGTGGGTGAGTATCAGCTTGCTGATGCCCTCTTGTGTCCAAACCAAGCAAAGGTCACTGGGCTCCTGAGTTCTAATGACCTGAACCACTGAGTCTTGAGAACTGAGATAACCGAGTCAATGACCCTTTCCCCTTCCCAGTTCAATATGGACACCAGGGTTCAACTTAATGGCATGATCTATCCCAAAGGAGCTTAAAAGAGGAAAATAGACTTTGCCTAAAATCCTGACAGCCCTCCCTTCTTTGATTCCCCTGGGGAATGTGCTGAAAAGAGCAGGCTGGGGTAGCAGGTGACTCTCCCAGGGACATGGGGCGGGCGGTGGGGATTCTGTCACTCTCGAGACTCCAGCTGCCACCACCCAGACGGCCCGTCGTGCTGGCCACATCAGAGTGGGTATGACGGGCGGCGAGATGGAGGAGTCTGGCAGGAGAGGTACATCCAGGCCCAAAGAGCAAAGTGCTGGAGAATCGAGTTCCTGCAACACAGTCGGGCTCTCTCCCTTGAGCTGAAGCAGAGGCTGAACACTCCGGTGGCCCGTGGGTTGAGTTCAGTGGGCAGAAAGGTCCCTGTAAGACTGCCAACCTTCCAGATGGTTTACAAAAACTGACTAGTTCACAACACAAGGATCTGTGGGCTTCAAAACCCTAAAATCTGAGTCTTCTCTTAAAAAGTCAGAGCATTATGGAGCTTGAATCTCCACAGGGCAACATGCGGGCGGCCCCTTTCAGGGCGCGTGTTCTCTACCTGCCGACCCTTTCAGGGGCGCGTGTTCTACCTGCCGACCCTTTCAGGGCGCGTGTTCTCTACCTGCCGACCCTTTCAGGGGCGCGTGTTCTCTACCTGCCAACCCTTTGCCGTGCCCCAACAGAGGCTGGTTGTCAGCTGTCGTCATCCAGGCACTCGTGGGTCGGTCCAAGGGCTGGGCTCCAAGAAAAACAGGCAAGAGCAGGGGAAGGGGATAATATTTCTATCTGTTTAGCAGGCAAACAAAATGTCCCTGCACCCAGACAGTCAGCCAGCGAGACTCGTCCCTATGACTGGCAGGGCCCCTGGGGGGACTTATATTTCTTATCTCTACTTTTGAGACTGTCAAAACCGTCTGTTTACCACGCGCTGTCTCTCCCCAGCAGACGTCAGTGTCCATCACCAGTGGTAAGAAAACTCAAACAAGTTCTCTAGGAGGGCCAAACAAGGCGCAAACGCCCGAGGCAGGAATGCTAACACGTAGGGGAAGGGCGGTCGGGAAGCCTGGGGCTGGCGGCTGGCAATGTGGCCCCGTGCTGACCTGGGGTCACGTGACTGTCCTGCTGTCCTGCAGCACGTGCCGATGAGCAACTGTGGCCGGAGTGCAGCAGGATGGAAGTCCAAAGAGCAAGCATGGGCAAACCAACAGGCCGAGCCGCTCCTGGGAGCGGGACACGGGGCTCAGCCACCACACGCGCCGCAGCACAGATGGGCACGCTGTGCCCTGCACAACCCGGGGGAGTGGCTGGCAGGTACGAGGCAGACACTGCAGGTGCCTGCATTCAGGATGATCACGTTCCAGGGTCTTGTTCCAACAAAACATACGAGGACAGCTTCCTGATATAGGGAGGCGAGTCTTCCGAGGACAGGCACCTATTTTTAAGTCACATCAAGTTGCTGTGTGGTGGGAACCCTGGACGCTAGGTCTGGCGAAGGCGGGCCACTTCACGTGCACCTAAGTTTATGTCCACAAAGAACTTGTGGTCCTGTGACGGACGTGTTTCCCAGGACAGCTCAGTAACTTAACGCGCAGCACTCCAGCTTCCACACTCATGGCTGGGTGTTGGGACAGACTGCCTGCTGGGACAATGGAGTCAGCACAGACCTGAGACTGTCTGTCCTCACTGTAGAGGTGAGGCTGTTCTCACTTCCTGGGGGAAAGAGAGGAATCGCTGTGCGGGGGGGTGGTCTCCAGCACTGAGGGCATGTCTAATTCAGCAGTCCTCTGGCTACCTGGCAGGACGAAAGGGCGTCTCCTGCTCCCAGAGCCCCGGCTTCAGGGTCATCAGGTCAAGCAGTGGTTAGAGCCGTTCAGGGGTCATCCACTAGAAACAGAAGCCCCACGGCTGAGCACACTCAGCGACAAGCTCCTCACCTCCAGCATGCGGGACCGGCGGATGGTGATGTGGGTGACGTGCGGGGAGGCCGAGCTGGTTTCCACAAGCCCCAGTGTCTCCTTCTCCTTGGTCACCATGCTTCGGAACAGGAGAACTCTCTGAAATGAGCAAAGGTGAGACCAGAAACGGGGTCAACAGTGGAGGATCCCAGAAAACGCACTCTGCAAAATGAACGAAATTTAAGCACGGGGAGGCCCCCAGAACGAGACGCTTTGATGTGCACTAAGGGAAGGAAGTGCCTTTTGAGAAGAGTGAGCATTCCTCTACTTGCTCCTGGGGATTATAGAGATCGCTGAATCTGTGCCAAGGGAGAAAGGGTCCCGAAGGAGTGGTTTGGCTGCAGCCAGCGCCTGGCTAAGAACAGTCTGAGCGAAAATCATTCTCCATGTTCAGTCAATAATTCACCATAAAAACCCAACGGCAGCACGAGTTACAGAGGCTGCTTTATATAACCGTGCCTGCTCTAGAGGAAATCAATAGCGTGAATTTAAAAAAACATTTCACAGAATTTCACTGGCAGAAAAAATTTTCAATGATCCTACTGTATAAAAGCCCCTGACCTTTCTATCTGCCTCCTCCGTGTCCTCAAGCACACTGCAGTCCCAGAGTAATATTTCTCAAACATCATTTATTTATTTAGTTTTTTAAGTTAATTTACTTTTTATTGAAGGATAATTGCTGTACCGAATTTTGCTGTTTTCTGTCAAACCTCAACATGAGTCATCCATGAACGTGAAGTCACCCAGTCGCTCAGTCGTGTCCAACTTTTTGCGACCCCATGGACTGTAGCCCATCAGGCTCCTCCGTCCATGGGATTCTCTAGGCAAGAGTACTGGAGTGGGTTGCCACTTCCTTCTCCATCAAGCATCATTTAAAAAAGACCCTCCCAGGAGAATGTATATGTGGATAGGTATGGCTAAGTCCCTTTGCTGTCCACCTGAAACTCTCACAATGTGGTCAGCCAGCTATATTCCAACAGAAAATAAGAAGTTAAAAAAATTAAAAATAAATAAAAAGCCTCCCGCATTCTCAAGATTGTGACAGGCTCCCTTAGGAGCACATAACCTTTGACCCCACCCTATAACAGCACACTCAAATCATGTCAACAGAACGTATAAATAACAGCTCCAACCATAGCTGTTTTTTTGAAAAATGGAAATCTCCCCAAAGTCAAGAGCACTGTTAAATACAAACATTGTATGAACAACATTAGTGGTAATAATGGGTAACTGGACACGAGGGGAGGCTGACACGCTTCACTTGATCGTTCTGTGAGCTCTCCGAAGTTAAGTACGGCTGTGACAGAAAAAGGAGCGGCCAAAACCACCTCCTGGGAAGGCGGGCTGCTCTCCACCCCGGGGCGGCAGGGCCCTCTGGCTCCCTGACCACCTCGTCCTCGTCCATGCATGCAGTGAGGAGCTGTGCGTGTCGTCCACGTGCTGAGTCCACCTCCAGCCCACCACTGGAGCTCTTCTAGCCCCAGACCCCCCCGTCCGCTGGCACTGAAGAGCCGCAGAGCTGTCCCCCGCTCCCCCCTCCCCCCCCCCCCCCCTAAGCGCCGCCGGCAGTCCCGCTCATACAGCACCATCAGCCACCCGTGGACGGACTGGAACAGCTCCAAGGTCTCGCCCTTGGCATTCTCTGTGGGGTAAATAATGGGGAGAGCCACAGTCTGGGAGCTGCTCAGGACTGGAGTGGGTCTGTCTCTTATACACATCTCTGGCACTGAAGAGCCGCAGACCTGTCCCCTGCTCCCCGATCCCCCAGCCCCGCCCTCGTCTGTGCCCCACCTCTGAGAACAGCTCTCTCTCACCCAAGCCAGAAGCCTGAGCAGCCTCTGGACTCCTCCACTCCTCCCCTGCACGGCATCCTTCTGCGGGGCCTCCTTCAAGATCTCCTGACATCCTTGTCTTTCTATTCCCAGGCCCCAGTCCGAGTCCAGGCCAGGCGACCATGACAGCTGCCTCTCAGAGCCCTCCACACTATGGCCAGAAGGAAGCTTCCCAAGCAGACTTAGACCAGGTGCCTCCAGAGCTAAAAACTCTCCAATGGCTGCTGACAAAATCCAAGCTGCTGCTCCAGCTCCTACAGACCTCCTTGGCTCCAGCTCTGGACCCCACCTGGCCCTCCACTGGCACCGAAGTCTCCCTCGCCCTGGGCCTGTGAGCACTGTCCACTTCTGCCCGTGGAGCGCCCTCCTGAGCCCCTGCCCTGGGCTCCTGCAGCATCCACACCACAAGACCTGAACAGCCAGTTCACACTGCACCCCCCAGCACTTGGCATGGTGCCTGGCACAGTGAACGCCCACTGACATCTGCGTTGACTGAACGATTGCTTTTATCCATGTCTGATCATTGCTGGGATGAAAATGGACAGTCAGGATGCACGGTGGTAGGAGGAGCCCGGCTTTGAGGGCAATTTACGTTTTTGTGAGGAATGACGTGTGGGATGTACTGCAGGATCAGCTGGGCCCGCTTTCTGTCCTTGTCAAGTTCCTGGAAGAGCACGCTGGGCTTGAGATCCCTGCAGAGCAAAGACACGGGTTTGGGATAAAGAGCATGAATACCATCCTCCAGACAGGGTTGGCCAGCTACGGCCGGTGGGCCAAGTCCAGCCTGCTGCCCACTTTTTATAAATCAAGCGTTCACAGAACACGGTCGTGCCCAGGCTTCATGTACCCTCTCCAGCTGCTTCTGCATGACGATGGCAGCGTTCAGTAGGGGCAGCAGACACTGGTGTGCAAAGACTAAATCACCTACTGTGTGGCCCTTTACAGAAAAGTCTACCAGTCCCTACTCTAGTGGCACAACTTGTAGAATTATGTGAGAGCTGATCTGCTTGATTAAAAAAAAAAAAAAAAAAGCAGGCATGATCTTACTTTTAGTTGTTGCAAGAAGATTTCCTCTACCTCACTCCCTAACAAACCTGGCTGTGGGTATTTTTATTCCACTAATCCTGCTGGAAAAAAACGCCCTTTAATGATCATAACCTGCTGCTTAGTTTGGCTGAAAAGAACCCGTTTCTTTCCAGTTTGCATTTGAAGTACCTGCTAAACGTGATCTGGCCCTGTGGCCATGAATGAGCTCTCATCACGCTGAGTGTAACTGGGTCCTAACAGAAGCGACTGGGCGGTGCCTGTCCTGACAGGTGCTTTACAGGGACACATGCAGATGAAAGGACAGGATAAAGATGAAGGACCAAGTTTTCTTGGCCCCAAAACACGATGTGCTGAGCACTCAGGCGGCCAGTGTAATGGAGGGACCCCGGCCTCCGTAACCTGCCTCCCCCACAAACCCAGCGCTCACTTTCGCAGCCAGTGGTCCTCGGGGGCGAAGCGCCGCCGGCAGTCCCGCTCATACAGCACCATCAGCCACCCGTGGACGGACTGGAACAGCTCCAAGGTCTCGCCCTTGGCATTCTCTGTGGGGTAAATAATGGGGAGAGCCACAGTCTGGGAGCTGCTCAGGACTGGAGTGGGTGGGAGGACAGCCGTGTCTCCTTCCATCATCCTTGAGTCCCAGCAAGGACGTCATTTCCCTCAAGCTGAATGTGACATGGAACCAAGAGGATTAAGAGGCTCCATGGGTACACTCTAAAGAACTGTGGGACCCGGGAATCGCTCAGACACGCATGCTATTTCCCACTTGGATGTCATCTAAAGGATCTTTAGGAGTTCAGTGCTGAACGGCTGGAACTGTCTCAGGTGGTACACTCTAATTTAAGTGTGAGCAGGCACATGTTTTACCTTCGTGGAGATCAACTCAAAGAATCAAAAGGAGATTCAGGGCAAAATTAATCATGAATAATGGTGCGCAGTGGTAAAGAATCTGCCTGCAGTGCAGCAGACATGGGTTCAATCCCTTGGTTGGGAAGATCCTCCAGAGAAAAGAATGGCTACCTACTCCAGTATTCTTGTCTGGGATGGAGGAGCCTGGCAGGCTCCAGTCTGTGGGGGTCACAAAGAGCTGGACACAACTTGGTGACTAAACAACAACAACAATCCTGCAGACACACGTAAGCCCTGAAGGCTTCCTGGCGGATTAAGACTCCCACACCCACACTGCTATGCTAAGAGGTTACAGGGACCGGAGAGATAGAAGTACCCGAATGGAGGTGCATTTTTCTAACTAACTCTGATGGACAAGGCCAAGAATCAACTGACGTTCTAGACGCCGGACTCCCAGGGTGTAGCATAAAGTGAAAGAGGGCTGACATCTTTACCTTACCTACGATTCCATCCCAGATCATCTTAAACACAAAGGAGTTCAGAAAAGAGGAGATGGTGACCAGCTCTTCCAGTTTGAATGAAATCTGTTCTTCATAAACTTCAATGTCATCGAGGATCCTACATCAGACAGAAAGTTACTCACAGTTCCCCACTGAAAAAGGAGAGATCTATAGCTTGTATTGGACAAAACAATGTTAAGAAATAAGCTCTAACTTGTTGATGAACTTTATAGGTAAGATGATCTGTGGGAGAGGGGCTTGGGGGTAGAGACCAAGCAAGAGTGGCCGTGAGTTGATAACTACTGAAGCTGGTGACCGACATGGTACCAGCTCATACATGGAAGGCTCATACTGTTCTTTCCACTTTCGATTGATTTGAAATTGTCTGTAGTAGAAAGTTGAAAAGATACAACTGAGAAAGGAAAGGTACAACACGCTCTACTCTACACTTTCCGTGTCCCTAAGGACCTGACTGTGACACCTGAGCATGACTCATGTTTGAATTACCAAGGAATCCTGACGACGAGCCTGTGTCTACAGGTGGAAGTAGGAGACTCTTACTCTGCGTCTGTGGCAGACACTAGGGGCACTTAGTAGGTACCTGGTAGTATCTGAAGGTGAACGAATAAATGTTTGAATGACCATATGGATAAATGAACCATATGATGCAGTTCTAGCTAAAAAAGTCCCATGAGTTGCTCTATTCTTACTTTACAGTTTGGCTCACTCCTGGGTCACCCTTGGCCTGGCAATTAAGAGTGTCTCACCGGCAGCTGCAAACCCCTGCTCTCGCCTCTAACTACTCTCTGAGCCCTCTCTACATGACTCTTACCCAATCTGCCACCTACGTGTCCCTAATACCCATCTGCCAACGCCTCCTAGACCTGTGTGCAATTGCCAGAGGTCTGTTCCATCTTACAATTCTTTACTAATCTTTTGTGGAAAAAGAAAAGTTAAAAAAAAATACGAAACACTCAAGTAGACACATATGCTTAAAGAAAAAGGCAGTGCAGGGGTGCACATTTGTTAATTTCCTGCCGTGCCAGGCACTGTACTAACTCCTTGGCGTTCCTTGTTTCATTCACTCCCTATCAGATTGGTAATACTGTTTTCCATTCTACTGTTGAAGAACCTGAGGCTCAGAGGCTGAGTAACTTGCCCAGAGTCAGCTTGACAAGAACCGCCAGCACATCCTGACCTCTTCCTGTGCCGGGACTATGCTGAACACTGATCTCCTCTGCCTTGCCACACGGCCAAGAGGTGCTATGAATTCCCAACTAGAGCTCAGGAAACTGAGGCCCAGAGAGGCGGAGGCCCTTCCTCCCTGGCCCAGGGTGTCTCAGCCAGTGGCTGGGCCACTTTCTGCACCCTGGCCCTGGAATTTTTCCGGGTAACTACTTAGCCCAGTGAGTCAATAGCCAAGGTGTGGCCTGAGCCCAGCTCCAGGGGACCCCAAAGCCCACGTCGAGCAGTAGTGGCCTGGCTCTCTTGTGGAGGATGGGAGCTAACAAATGCTGTCTACTACAAGCCCCTCACTATTAAACGTCTTGTCTGCCCCTTCTAACGATGGGTCCGAGCGCTCGAGGTAATCCCATCCGCAATGGCTTGCTTGCTGACTGTAATTGGGTCTCTCCACTCCAGGAACTCAGCCCTGCAACGGTCAACCTACGTGATGAGGTGCCGGGAACAGTCACAGAACAGCATCAGCATGGCCAGAAGATGCTTAGACTCCTCCGTGTCATTGTTGAGGCACTCCAGGAAGAGCTTCAGCCCTCCGTGGGGGCCCAGCTCACAGATGAACGCCCACAGTTTGGGCAGCAGGTCATCGAGGTAAGTGAGACCTGAGAAAGGAGACAGAAACCGAAGCTTCAGGTGGGGCTCCAGCTGGTCCCTTATTTCTCCTCCCCGCCAGGAAAGCAAAATGCTTAAACTGATCAATGCCTGTGACAGAAAGAAAATGCCATTACAAGGAAAAGCATCATGAGAACAATGTTGCCCATGAGAACAATAAGAGCAGCTAAGAGTCAATGGGTGCTCAGTTACTATGTATCAGATACCATTCCGGATACTCAGGCATCTCGTTTTATAAGGCAGGAAACTAAAGCCCAGAGAGATTGAGTAATTGGCCCCAAATCACACAGCCAGTGTTAGACCCAAGAATAGAACCCAGAACTACCTGACTCAAAGTTTATGTTTTTCTTTTTTTTTTAAGATTTTTTTGATGTGGACCATTTGAAAAGTATTGAATTTATTACAACACTGCTTCCATTTTATGTTTTGGGTTTTTGGCTATGAGGCACTTGGGATCTTAGCTGTCCAACCAGGACTAAGCCCACACCCCCTGCATTGGAAGGTGAAGTCTTTACCAATGGAACACCAGGGAAGTCCCCTCAGTGTTTATGTTTTATTTCAGGGATTAGCAATTTTTTTGTGGAAAAGGCCAGAGAGTATTTTTAGATTTTTAGTCTGGACCAGTCTCCATCAAACTACTCAATGCTACTATCACAGCACAGAAGCAGCCACAGACAACAGGTAAATAAGCAGATATGGCTGTGTTCCAACAAAACTTTACTTACAAAAGCAAGTGGTGAGCTGATTTGGCCCATGGGCCATAGTTTGCTGATCCCTGTTTTAAAATCTATTGTAGGCTTATTCTCATTGAGCAGAGCTTTCTCTCATCCACCCCTATTATTCTATCTCTTAGAAATGGGAAAGCAGTGCATAACCATCGCAGAGATACTCTGAAGCATTGTAAAAAAATTCACCGTAGGCGAAAGGATGAAACTAGACACAAACATAAACTCAAAATGGATTAAAGAGTTATAAGATCTGAAACCATGAAACTTCTAGAAGAAATCATGTAAGTTGCTTGACAAGGGTCTCGGAAAAAACAAAGCCAATGAAAATAAAAATTAGCAGGTGGAACTACAGCAAACTAAAAAGCTTCTGCACAGCAAAAGAATCATCCACAAAATGAAAAGGCAATCTACGGCATGGAAGAAAATACTTGTAATCATATACCTGATCAGGGGTTAATATCCAAATTATATGAAGAACTCATGAAACACACCAAAAAAACCCCCAAGCCATAGGCTTAAAGACCAGTCAGAGGATCTGAGTACAGTTTTCCAGAAAAGACATACAAATAGGCACATGTAAAGGTGCTCAACATTACTCGTCATCAGGGAAATGCAAATCAAAACCTCACACCTGTCAGCATGGCTATCGTCAAAGAGACAAGAAATAACTAGAAATAACTAGTGCTGGTGAGAATGTGGAGAAAAGAGAACCCTTGTGCACCATTGGTGGGACTGTAAATTGGTGCAGCCATCAAGGAAATCAGTATGGAGATTCCTCAAAAAAAAAAGAGAAAATACAATTACTATATGATTCCAACAATTCTACTTCTGCATATTCATTCATTGAAAGAAAACAAAAACACTAATTTGGAAAGATACACGCATCCCCTTGTTCACAGGAGCATTGTTTACAATAGCCAAGATAAGGATACAACCTAAGTGTCCATCAGTGTACACACACACACACACACACACACACACACACACACACACAGGAATACTATTCAGTCATTAAAAAAGAATGGCTATTTTGCCACCTGTAACAACAAGGATGGACCCTGAAGACATTATACTATACGATCTCATTTATATGTGAAAACCAAAAAACAAAGGAACAAACCCAAGTTCACAGACAAAGAGAACAGATGAGTGGTTGCTGGGGGAGGGAGCGGGTGGTGGGGGGTAAGGTAAGCAAAATGGGCGTGCTCCCAGTGCAGGGGCCCTGGGTTCAATCCCTCGTCAGGCAATTCGATCCCACATGTCACCGCTAAAGATCTTGCATGCCACAGCTAAGGCCTGGCACAGCCAAATAAGTAAATGAAACATATTCTTAAAGAAAGACATACTTCAAGTTGTAAAAGAAATAAACCATGGGGATGTAAAGTGCAGCATGGGGACCACAGTTAACAATATATATACTGCATTTTTGAAAGCTGCCAAGAGGGTGGATCTTAAAAGCCCTTATTACAGGGGAAAAAAAAAAAACGAAAAAAAATTTTTTTAACAATGTATGGTGACAAATGTTAACTAGCCTTACTGTGTGGATCATTTCACAATGTGTACAAATACCAAACCATTATGCTGTGCACTTGAAACTACGATAATGCTACAGGTCAACTATTAAAACTCAGTTAAAAAAAAAAAGAAAGAAATGGGATCAGTAGTTAACACTGCGGAGATGACAGGTATACTTCTACAGGGCAAACAAACTCATTTACAGAGTGATCTACCAATTCAGTGGGGCTGCCTCCTGAGCAGCTTGGACAGAAACAGGGACGCTGTGGTCTGGAAGCCGTGTCAGAGGGGCAGCACGTGGCTCCAGGACCAACACACGTACGTGAGGGGCACAAACAGAGACATTCTGTAGACTGTGAGAGCAGGAAAACTGCAGTATTTTTAAAACCACTGTTATTTTCTATCATTCGTGTACAGTGTTGTGTCCAGCCAAACTGACAGAATGAATACTACACACAGACTTTAGACTAGTTTATCTTTTTTTTAAAAAATCAGCCATGTGGCACAACTTGTGGGATTCTTAGTTCCTCATCCAGGGACTGGACCTGGTTCCCGGCAATGAAAGCACTGAGTTCTAACCATTGGACTGCCAGGGAATTCCCTAAAATCATGTATTTTCTGCTTGTCCAGGAAACTTCCTTTTGGATGCTCTCACTGGGACAATGGGGGGTGTTTACTCTGGTTATCTTAAAAAATTGGACACAGGCTACCACCTCAAAATCTGACTCAGTATGCTTCCCAGACCTCCCACTGGGTGTTGGGATGCCAGTTCATCTGTGCCCCACTCCTATGCACTCAGGGAAGCGGCCCGCAGCCCCAGGCCTTTCCCGCGGCCCTCTGCTCAAGCCCCGAACAGCACATTCGCATGCCGGCTTGGCGTCTCCACTGCAGGTCCAGCAGGTACCCTATACTCATCACAGCCCAACAGAACTCTAGATGCCCCATGATCTCACCTCACTTCCCCAGACCCAATCTATCCATAGACCTGTCGATTCCATCTCTAAAACACATCGTAATCTTCCCACTTTCATCTCCCTGGCCCAGTGATTCTCAACCAGAAATGATTTTGCCCCACAAGGGGCACTGGACAACGTTGGGAGACACGTATGGTTGTTATGAGTAGGGGAGAGGGGCTACTGGAACCTGTAGGTAAGGTGTCAGGGGCAGCTGAACATACTATCATAGACAGGACCACCTCCATAACACAGAACTGTCTGGCCCCTAATGTCAGCAGTGCTGAGGCTGAACAACACTACTCTGGTCCAAGTCAACAACGTCTCTCAGCACTCTATCACAGAGCCCTTCATTACAGCAAATGTATTTACCTCTTATTATTGTCTTCACACTACTAGAATGCAACACTCTTGGGACACAGATCTTGGCTGTCTTATTCCCTCTTGTGTCTTCAATGCTCGACACTCACAGACTCTATAAATATCTGAAGATGAGTAAGTAAGTGATGACAGAAGATGAGATGGCTGGACGGCATCACCGACTCAATGGACATGAATCTGAGCAAACTCTGGGAAATAGTGAAGGACAGGGAAGCCTGTCCATGGGGTCACGAAGAGTCAGACACGACTGAGCGACTGAACAGCAACACAGGTTAAGAGTGAAAGACAGACGCAGCAGCAATTTGATTCACAAAAATGTAAAAAGCAACAGAGAAGCTCTTGACTATTTACGCAGTCAGCAGCTTCAAGGCTTACATTTTGTCCTCACAATACCAACCATACTAATAATTCTTGTGCTGCAACTTCCAAGCCCTGATGCTCAATTCTCTGCTCACAGTGGGGACTTTCTTCCCTGCTCAGCTAAAAAGGAAAATGTCAGGCATATCCATGAAATGAGGTCTCCTGCAGCCAATAAAAATGAGAGTTTAACAACAAGGACCTACGGCTGCGCACAGGGAACTCTGCTCAATGTTAAGTGGCAGCCTGGATGGGAGGGGAGTCTGGGGATAATGGATACACGTATATGTACGGCTGAGTCCCTTTTGTTGTCCACCTGAAGCTAACACAACATTATTAATTGGCTATACCCCAATACAAAATTAAAAGTTTAAAAAAAATGAGGTTTTAAAGAATTCTGAGATGACAAAATGCTTATAATGTGATTAACAGAAAGGGGAAAAAACTATACATTTCAATCTAAATACATATATATATGTAACACACTCAAGATTAAATGGTTACCTATAGACTGTGGGATTAAGAGTGGTTTAAATTTTCTTTTCTCTGCTTCTTGACTTTTCTAGTTTTCTATTCATAAAAAAAATTTAACTTTTCTAAGAAAGCCAGTTGTACTTCATATTTTCATAATGAAAATAAAAGCCAGGTCTCAGCAACAAACTAGAAGTGCTAGGCCTGGGATGAACTCGAGCTGCAAGTGAGCTGGACCAATCTCTAAGAAGAACAGCAAAGACACCCTTCTTCAACATGATTTCTGAGTCAAGGAAGCCAGGA
Source organism: Madoqua kirkii (assembly GCA_006408675.1). Taxonomy (NCBI): domain Eukaryota; kingdom Metazoa; phylum Chordata; class Mammalia; order Artiodactyla; family Bovidae; genus Madoqua; species Madoqua kirkii. Next base: position 51,185 of record SJYC01066606.1, on the reverse strand, counting down.
GAGAATCAGCATCTCGGAGAACTGGTCTGGCAGACGGGAGCGAGGGCAAAGGCCGCCCTGGGACCCCGGACCTGTGAGGACCTGCAGCCGGATCTGGGTGAGAGTCGCCAGCGAGGTCTGGTAGAGGACGCAGATCCTGCAGACCTTCTGCGCCTCTGCGGAGTCCACGCGCTTGCCCCCGACCGGCCTCAGGATGTTGCGGACTGACGCTGACTTCTGAAATGCTCGCTTCAGGAGAGCTGCCGGCGAGAGGGCGGGGAACATGTGAGTAGGAGCTCAGCCACCTGCCCAACGCCTCCCCAGAAAAGAGCTCCAAACTTCCAGCCGGAGCCAAACAGGAGGCTCTCCGGTGATTTGAATCCTCTCTTTGGGGTAAACCAGAAAAGCACTGACAACAGGTGTTCAGGGAGAACTCAGAGGCCTCTTCAGAACAGGAGGAGACCCTTCAGAGCAAGCAGAACATATCGATTCAGCTGTAGATTCTTTTACTATAACCACTTAACCTTAGAGCCCACAAAGGTAAAACTGAGCACTCTACTGGGGGAAAGGGGAGAAGTGTGGGGCCTGGCTGATTCCCAACGTGCTGTGCTTTCAGGGGCAAGCAGCAGCATCAACTTCAAGTACGCATATTCAGTTTGGGGTTGCACTCGTTTACACCTTCCCATTTATATCCTGCTGAAGTTACAAGCCCATGCTCACTGATGGCTACAACATGGAGCTCTGCAATATGCTGGGTAGCAGGAGAAAAGTCACACTGAACCCCACAATCTGCCACAGGCAGGTAAGTCCTCCAAATTATGTGCCAGAAGCACTGCCTTCATTTTATCAGCATGAGCTATGAGAAACCTTTCCATGGAACCCGCTTCCATGGATCCTGCAGGGGGGACACTGAGGTGGCAGCCTGCCCAGTGACCACTGTCCCTAAATTAGGAATTCCACAGGGGAGGTTATCTTTTATGACTAGGAACTCAGAAAAACTCTACCTCCCTTAAGAAACCAGTCCTCCTCCTCCTTTCTACTAATGAAAAGTAAGAAAAGGTCTATAAATTCCTTCTCATTTCTGGCTATTAGAAATTCGAAGCCAAAAAAAGAAACCTCCAGCCAGATGGAAGCTCAGAGATGAGTGCAGCCACCCTCATGGACCATCTATGGATATTCTGGACACTCGACCTTGATTTTGTTCAGTTATAGTTCCCTAGCCCTTGTTTTCTCTCCTTAAGGATTTTCTGTCACTGCCCTGCTAGACTTAAGCCATCTCAAATCTTCAAGAGAGCAGGCGGAGGTCATGTGACAGGGGGGACAGGCACCCAGGGCCACTGAGGAGCTGGGCTCGGGGCAGGCGGAGCCACTCACTCTTCACGGGCAGCACGTTCTGCGGGGAGGCTGGCGGTGCGTGGGCCGGCTCCTGGTTCTCCAGCAGCTTCTTGCTCAGGATGTCGCTGAAGAAGACCCGGATGAGAGGCACCCCCCACAGAACTGCAGCTGCTTGGTGATCAAGGGCATGGACTCGTTGAGGCTGGGCGAGAGCAGGGGCGCAGGCCTGTCAACCCCACCTGATGGAAGGCCACCTGGAGGGGCGGCTGGGGACTGCCCCTCGGCACGGCAGATAGGGCCCTAAAAGAGCTGTGGGGTCCCCAAACGGCCGCCGAGGCCCAGGAGCAGAGGCACCGAGCTCCTCCTTGGCCTGGGCTCCACCCAGGCTTCCTTTGCTGGGGCAGCCCCGTGGCTCTCCCCAGGCCCCACGCGCCCCAGTCGCCTCCCAGCCGCCCTCGGCCTGCTCGCGCTTCATCCTGGTTCCATCCTGTTCACCACCAGGTCGACAAAAGCTGCCTGATGCCTAGTGCGCCGTCGTCTCCACAGCTGGCCCACCGATCTCAACGAGAGGCGGGGGTGGTGGTGGGAGGGAGGCAGGAGGACGAGGAGGAGGAGACGAGACAAGCAGGGCTCTGCCTCCAGGACTCACCCGTAGTCCACGGACTGCGAGAACCAGCCGAGGACGGGGTGCCAGTGGGTCAGGTTGGACTTCTTCTGGGACACGTACTTCTGACAGTAGCAGAGCATCTGGGTGAGCAGACTCACGAAGCCGTCTGTCTCCTCCTCTAACACCCGGGGGCTGAGGGAGCCCAAGTGCAGGAGGTTGCCTGCAAAGAGAGAAGACGGAGGGCAATGGGCCAGGGCCGACACGCTCCCTCACCTCCTGGCCCTGCTCCCTGCCCCGGGCCTAGGCACCCATGTCCATGGGCAGGAATAAAGTCCCCGGAGAGGGTCCTGTGGCGCTGGGGCTGCAGCCTAGGTCAAGGCTCAGAAACAGGCCGATCCGGCCTCCAGTCCAGGCTCTGCTGCAGGCGAGCTGGCCGACCCTCAACCCACCTCTCGAGTCTGCTTCCTCCTCTGCAACACTGCGACAAGGATCCCCTATCTTGATGTGAGGGTTATTTGAAGTAACAGGCAAAAGGCCAGATTTTTAAGTGAGTATAACACTTCATTATACTAGTATCTAAAATCAAGGGTCAACACAAGGAATGATCTGAAGAAAATCTGAAAGTCCTGGAAAACCACTGTTTTTCAGTGTTCACTGAAGTTACTTAATGTCTGACTCTTACCATTGACTCCTTTAAAATGTAGCCCCAAGAACCTTTCTATATTTCCTCTAACCTTTTTTTCCCCCTCTAATTTCTAATTCCTCTATTTCCTCTAATGAGGCAAACAGAATTCTGTACCTCTGCTGTTTTAAACCCTTCTATCCACAAACCCTTTCCTGATCTAAATAAAAATGTCATAAAATAAATGCTACAGACTCCATTCCGGTCTAAGCCCCACCCATCTGTGCTCTCTGCTCTCCTGAGCTGAGAATTCTCCAGGAACTCACATGTTTCCATTTTTCCCTTGGCTGCCAGGAAAGCAAAAGGGCTGAAATGTAACATTCACTTACAGTCACTCAGCTAGTCTGCCAGGCTGACATATTTTCCATGTGACGTTCAATTTTATGTGTCTACTCTATTTACCTTTTACTGTAAGCACTTCCAGCTTGTACTAAAAACAGCTCGTGGCCTCCAGAATGGTGGAAAGCAAAACTTTACCTGGGCTTTTCCCGACGCCTGGGACACCATCAAATTCCGACCATGGGTACTCACCCATGAGACAAAGCGTATGGCACCCTTCCAAGCTTTCACACACGTCCCGGCATCGATCTTCATCTCTTAAAAACGCGATGAATTTACGGAGCATGTCATGAGATTCTAAAACAGTGAGGCGCTGCGAACAATCGCAGACTGTTAGAGCGGAGGCTGACAGGAGGAATTTCCCACTGGAGCATGAACCCCATCACCTGCAGACCACCCCCGGGCCGCCAAACATGCTCTCCATCACCAGGGAGAAAACAAGGATGAGACCCCTTTCTTCAGGCTTCCAGTATATCTACAGTGGCTACTGATTTTGGAGAAACATCAAGAGAAGAGGCTAAAATTTCTATTCTAAGGACAAAGGCAAAAAATGGGATTTGGGGGAGTGCAGAGCCCCTGACCTCAGGGGTCATGGTGCTGAGATGAGTCACGAGGGCGGGCACGGACACGATGTGGATGAGGAATGGCCGGATCAGATTGTCTGAAAATTGTGCGGCAAGCACAGGGCTAGACACAGACAGATCACCTCACTCAGGAGGACTATACTGCGAACCTGGAACAAAAGAACAATCCCACCAACACCCCCAAATCCCTTGAAGGTATGCTTCACAGGACTTCAAGGAAGACTGGACGCAAAATGGGCCCATTCCCCTGGGGCAAGGGCTGAATCAGTGATGGCTTATGATATAGCTATGAAAAATCAATTCACTGAAGTTTTACTGATATGAGAGAATCCTTAGGCTTTAACTGACTTAAAAAAAGCAGGATAAGGAACTATATACACGGGAGAGCAGGGGGGAGTAGTGACAGGGAGGGAAGCAGAGAGGGCCTCCTGGGCTGCCAGCACCGTGACGCTGCCACGGGTGTGTGTGCTGCGTGCCAAGTCACCAACAGGGCTTCCCAGGTGGCTCAGGGGTAAAGAACTCGACTGTCATTGCAGGAGAGGTCGGTTCAATCCCTGGGTCGGGAAGATTCCCTGGAGAAGGAAACGGCAACCTACTCCAGTTATTTCCGCCTGGGAAATCCCATGGACAGAGGAGCCTGGCGGGTTACAATCTGTGGGGTCACAAAGAGTCGGATACGACTTAGTGACTGAGCGTGCACACAATTTTAATGAGAATAAATTAAAGTATTGATTCCATGCAAAGATGGCACTTTTGGATACAGTGGTTTAAATAAACTGTCATTAATCTCCCCTTTATTTGAACTTTTTACCTAGAGTTCTCATCAGATAGAGCAGCCTTGTCCAACCGAACCCCCTGTGATGAGGGAAATGTTCCTTAGCTGTGCTGTCAATACGGTTTTCACCAGTCACCTGTGGTCTCTGAGCCACCTGAAATGTGGCTAATGAAATCAAGGAGCTGAATTCATGATTGCATTTAATTTTAATAAGTTTCCATTTGAAACAGTCCCGTGTGGCTAGTGAAGTGGTAAACACAGTCTAGACCAGGTTGGCAAACTGTTGCCCACAGGTCAAAATCTGCCCACGGCCGATGTCTGTACTAGAGTTTCTTGGGAACACAGAGCCGTCCCCATCTGTGGCTGCCTGGCTACAGTGGCAGAGCAGCTGTGACAGAAGATTTGAAAACACTCGCCAGCTGGCCTTCTTCAGAAGGAGTGTGCAGGAGAAGGTGCCTTCAGAAGCACACCAGCCCCACAGCTACAGCTCCTTGCTTACCGCACGCTAGGGAAAAGGCGGCCGTTAAAGTGCCTTTGGACAGACAAGGCCGGGGTCTCGCCAGGCCATGGGTTAGCAGGATCTGAAAAGAACATCGTAACTGGTCAAGGGGTGATGCCAATGCCAACTTTATATTCACGTGTACGTAAAAAAGGTACACCGAGTGCTTCAGATTAAAAAAAAAAAACTCTATTAGGATGTTTCTAAAAAAATGAAAGAAAAGTAATGGGTATGGAGGTCCAATTTATCCCACTCTACTTTAAGTATTACTCTTGAGTTTTTAAGAATAATAGCTAAAAAAAAATTAACAGCTCATAGAAAGAATACCAGATTTAAGATCTCAATTATTTCAGAAGCAGTTCAGAGTTAGGGAATGAAGCAGAAGCTGCCACTGAGAGGAGCTGTGGAGAGTCCACCCTGGACCAACGTGGTGCTGCGCAGGCTATCGTGAGGAGAAAAGGAAGCCCAACTAGATGCGAGCCCACCGCAGCCCCAGGTGGAAGGATGGACTCAATCCACGCCACTTCTCAAACTGCGCAATTCCAAAGTACTTTTAAACACTGATGAGACCGATTTCTGACAATTCTCTGGACGTGCGAACTGGCCTGATAAAATGTAGGGTGGACCAAAGGCTGCTGGAGGACGTGGAACAAGAAAGACAGTTCCAGACGCTGACCAAGGAGCCTGACAGGGTGCGTCCTGAGGCCTCCTGCCTGAGCTTAAGCTTCAAGTGACTGGACTGTCCTTATAACTAAAAGGTCAACACAAAAAAGGGATCCCAGCTATTGTCCTCTTTTTACACAGACCATGAAGGCGGGGTAGGGCAGAGAGGGCGCTGGGCCATAAGCCCTTTCTGCAGAAAGTGCTGCTCTGAGGAGGGCGGCAGATGTGCCGAAACCAGAGCTAAAACCCAAGTTCAGGTACTGGAGAATGAAGCCACACATCAGAGAAAGAAGCCACAGACCTGCAGAACAGGGTAGAATCCACGCTGGTTGAGATGGCCCATTATGTTTGCACAAATGTGGTCATGGCTGGTCGAAGATTCTCACCTAAACGAAGGAACAAAGGCTGAGAAAGGAAAAAAACCAAACCTCTGACCATCATGTGAACTGTTTGTGTGCCCAGGCCCCAGGCCGTCAGGAAACCAGAGCTCTGGCTGGCCTTCCTGCTCCCCTTGGGCCTGGTATCAGAAGAGATGCGGTATTTCCAGGGTTCTCTCTCTCCTGCAAGGCCTGGTTCAAGGGTCACCTCTTAAGAGACAGGTCCTATCCGTTCCCAGAAGCATCGTCCTCGGCCTCCAAGCTCCTGCAGCACCTTTCTACGTCCCTGGCACTTTCTACCCACTGCAGTGACCTCTGCTTCCCACTGGGACACAAGGTCCTGGTAGGGCCCAGAACATGAGTGTTAAATGCCTGCTCCCCCACCCCTCCCCACCCAGAGTTCAGGATCAGGCCCCAAAGAATCCCCCCTTCCTGGCCTGCAGCCTTGGCACACGCAGTTTCCTCTGCTTCACAGTTCTGTCCGTCCTCTGCGCACCCTACCTCTCCCTCCAGCTCTCAGCTCAGACACCGCTTCTTCAGGAAAGCCTGAGCCCCACACAAGGCAGGGCCTCTTACCCCACTGCACCTCACTTCTCCTGGGCTCCTCCTTCCAAGTGCCACCTGCCACACTGGTGTCGTGAGCTGTACATACTCACATACATCACTCATACAGTCACACATATTCATGTAAAAATATATATATATATGCACGTTGTCATTCAGTCACTAAGTCACGTCTGACTCTTACGACCTCATGGACTGTAGTCCACAGGGCTCCTCTGTCCCTGGGATTCTCCAAGCAAGAATACTGGAGTGGGTTGCCACTCTCTTCTCTAAGAGATCTTCCTGACCCAGGGATCAAACTCACATCTCCTGCACTGGCAGGCGGATTCTTTACCACTGAGCCACCAGGGAAACCCCATAATCTCTCTAACATCTGTCTCCTCTTGGCCCCCACACTCAAGTCCGGTGAGGAGGGGCGGGCACACAGAGGTCAGCCCTAAAGCCCCTGGAGGACAGTGGCCTTTCCCGCACCTCTGGTGCCTCCTTAGCACCTCACACAGAGTAGGCTCTGATGGATGGATGAACGGCATGAACGTATGAAACATGTGAGGCTGAGCTCAGGATTCAGGGACCGAGGCAGTTTTATGGGCAAAATAGAATTATTTTATGAGCTTTTAGTGTTTTTAGGCTGTGCTGTGCAGAATGCAGGATCTTAGTCCTCCCCTGAGAACTCACGACCCCTGAACTGGAAGCACGGAGTCTTAACCACTGGACCAGCAGGGAAGTCCCTAAGAGAACTATCTGCTGCCGAACATCCTCCATGTGAAGTGACGAGGCTTAAGTGAATATGATTGCCTGGAGGCTGCTGTGCTCTTGGCGCTGTGACAAGTGAGCTCAGAGGGACTGTGCCTTCTTTCAATACTGAGCGTGTTCTCGACACCCTGGGGCAGCGGGATGGGACACGCCAAGGGCATCTCCACACCTGTGGTTCCAGGCCCTTCCCTGAGGCTCATGGCGGAAAAAACACTTCTTGAAAACATCCCCCAAACTCTCTATGGAAATGTGACTTGGGGAAGACTTTGAAGTGAGTCTCACCGACCTTTTCCCCGGATAATTTTCCACGTTGAAGTGTCCGTGAAGGTGACAAGCATCGTGAGGTACAGGGTGATGAGTTTGGAGTCTTGTAAAATTTCCGGCTAGAAACAACAGAGAGAGAGTGAGACATGCGCCCTCCAGCCCAAGGCAGCAAAACAATCCATTCACAACTTTTCTGACTGCAGACAAATGAGTCGGGATTCTAAGCTTTTATTCTTTCTCTTGAGGAGTCACCGCTTCAGGAGTTAAGTGATGGGGATTTTGGCATATGAGGGCTTGACCACAGAACCTGGACTACTCTTGAGACTAGTGAATTAAGAATTCTTAGAAAACAAGATGACCAGCGCTGGCTTGCTTATATGTACACATTTAGTATTTAACACACGTATGCATGTACACTGCAGACACAGAGAAGAAATGCACTTGAACAGAACAAGGATAGTGGGCTCAGACTTCTGGCTTTACCACTTACTAGCTTTGTGATCTTGGGCAAGTTTCTTAACCTCTCTGACTTCTCCTGTTGATTAGAGACAGTAACACTGCTTCTTTCATTGGGTTGTTATGAGACATAAATGGATTAATGTATATAAAGCACCGAGCACAGTGCCTGGCACACAGATCACACTAGGTAATATTGGCTATTCCTATAATGATGACTATAGTTTATGCTTTCTCCTGGGTCAAGAGCCATTCTCGAGCGCCATGAGAGATGTCTGAGAATGGATCACCGGGGGCTCTGGCAACGTTTGCGCCATAACTCAGTCACCAGTGGAGTCTGTGCCAAGCCTCTGCCCCTGAAATGTCTAGCCTCCACACGCATGAAGTGGAAACGGCTGCTGCTGGCACACACACACACCCTGCCCACCTTCCTAAAGCACATGGGAGGGCACTCGGCCAGGTGGGGGTGAGGGCGGCGCCCCATCTGTCTTGCCACCGTGCCCAGTGCAGGGTTGAGGCCAGGAACCCGCTGGACTTTTACAAGTCCTTCCAGATCTCTGAACTGGTGTGTGGAGGGGAGCCCTCCCTTTTCCCTTCGGTCAGAACACAGTAAGGACGTAAGGCCCAGAACTGCTGGCCACCGTGATTATAGCAAGAGAGGCTGAGGGGATTCCCAAAGGGAGCAGAGGGGAGATAAGTTAAGAGACGGCAACTCCACCAGCCCCAGTCATCTCCAGCTGCCTGTTACATCCATAATCTCTCTAACATTTGTCTCCTCTTGGCCCCCACACTCAAGTCCGGTGAGGAGGGGCGGGCACACAGAGGTCAGCCCTAAAGCCCCTGGAGGACAGTGGCCTTTCCCGCACCTCTGGTGCCTCCTTAGCACCTCACACAGAGTAGGCTCTGATGGATGGATGAACGGCATGAACGTATGAAACATGTGAGGCTGAGCTCAGGATTCAGGGACCGAGGCAGTTTTATGGGCAAAATAGAATTATTTTATGAGCTTTTAGTGTTTTTAGGCTGTGCTGTGCAGAATGCAGGATCTTAGTCCTCCCCTGAGAACTCACGACCCCTGAACTGGAAGCACGGAGTCTTAACCACTGGACCAGCAGGGAAGTCCCTAAGAGAACTATCTGCTGCCGAACATCCTCCATGTGAAGTGACGAGGCTTAAGTGAATATGATTGCCTGGAGGCTGCTGTGCTCTTGGCGCTGTGACAAGTGAGCTCAGAGGGACTGTGCCTTCTTTCAATACTGAGCGTGTTCTCGACACCCTGGGGCAGCGGGATGGGACACGCCAAGGGCATCTCCACACCTGTGGTTCCAGGCCCTTCCCTGAGGCTCATGGCGGAAAAAACACTTCTTGAAAACATCCCCCAAACTCTCTATGGAAATGTGACTTGGGGAAGACTTTGAAGTGAGTCTCACCGACCTTTTCCCCGGATAATTTTCCACGTTGAAGTGTCCGTGAAGGTGACAAGCATCGTGAGGTACAGGGTGATGAGTTTGGAGTCTTGTAAAATTTCCGGCTAGAAACAACAGAGAGAGAGTGAGACATGCGCCCTCCAGCCCAAGGCAGCAAAACAATCCATTCACAACTTTTCTGACTGCAGACAAATGAGTCGGGATTCTAAGCTTTTATTCTTTCTCTTGAGGAGTCACCGCTTCAGGAGTTAAGTGATGGGGATTTTGGCATATGAGGGCTTGACCACAGAACCTGGACTACTCTTGAGACTAGTGAATTAAGAATTCTTAGAAAACAAGATGACCAGCGCTGGCTTGCTTATATGTACACATTTAGTATTTAACACACGTATGCATGTACACTGCAGACACAGAGAAGAAATGCACTTGAACAGAACAAGGATAGTGGGCTCAGACTTCTGGCTTTACCACTTACTAGCTTTGTGATCTTGGGCAAGTTTCTTAACCTCTCTGACTTCTTCTCCTGTTGATTAGAGACAGTAACACTGCTTCTTTCATTGGGTTGTTATGAGACATAAATGGATTAATGTATATAAAGCACCGAGCACAGTGCCTGGCACACAGATCACACTAGGTAATATTGGCTATTCCTATAATGATGACTATAGTTTATGCTTTCTCCTGGGTCAAGAGCCATTCTCGAGCGCCATGAGAGATGTCTGAGAATGGATCACCGGGGGCTCTGGCAACGTTTGCGCCATAACTCAGTCACCAGTGGAGTCTGTGCCAAGCCTCTGCCCCTGAAATGTCTAGCCTCCACACGCATGAAGTGGAAACGGCTGCTGCTGGCACACACACACACCCTGCCCACCTTCCTAAAGCACATGGGAGGGCACTCGGCCAGGTGGGGGTGAGGGCGGCACCCCATCTGTCTTGCCACCGTGCCCAGTGCAGGGTTGAGGCCAGGAACCCGCTGGACTTTTACAAGTCCTTCCAGATCTCTGAACTGGTGTGTGGAGGGGAGCCCTCCCTTTTCCCTTCGGTCAGAACACAGTAAGGACGTAAGGCCCAGAACTGCTGGCCACCGTGATTATAGCAAGAGAGGCTGAGGGGATTCCCAAAGGGAGCAGAGGGGAGATAAGTTAAGAGACGGCAACTCCACCAGCCCCAGTCATCTCCAGCTGCCTGTTACAGAAAGACTCTACAGTGAAATGCCCTCTTCCTTCCTTAGCTTGTGTGTATTACCAGCTGCACTCACATTGGGTGTCTGCACTTGTCACAAGGGGCCTGACTCATAATAATGTCAACTCTAAAGTATTCACTACATCAAAAGGACAGAAGGGAAAACAACAGATTCCTGGCATCAAGACTGTGGTGAGACCAAGTTAATATTCAAAATATTGGGCATGAAAAAGGCGCTCAGGCTGATAACAGCATCCAACTCACTCTCTCCGGGGACAGGGCTCCAGTAATTCATTGCTAGACTCCAGCTGGGAGATCATACAGGTAGTAACATCCATGAGCGAGTCACAAGGACTCTGAAAGCACATCCTACAGCCCGCACGTGGGAAGGACACATTTACAGTCTTGTTTTTATTTTTTACCTTGAGCTGCTCAGAAACTCACAGCAATACCACAGGATGTCTTTGATCTGTTTAATCCATAGGAGAGTGAGATCCTTGGAAAGAGCCAGGGACACGTACCACACCTGCAAGCATGACAAAAAGGGCAGTTACACAGATCAAACGGCATACATTCCAGACACTGGAATGGGATCAGACAGCCAGGTCTAGAGTCAGATGAGGCGGGGGATGAATGGATAAATAAGAAGCAAGTAGGATTTCTTTTGGGCTTTCCTGGTGGCTCAACAGTAGAGAATCCGCCTGCCAGTACAGGAGACACAGGTTCAATTGCTGGGTTGGAAGATGCCCTGGAGGAGGCAACAGCACCCCACTCCAGTATTCTTGCCTGGGAAACCCCATGGACGGAAGAGCCTGGCGGACTACCATCCACAGGGTCACAAAAAAGTCAGACAGGACTGAGGGACTAAACAACAGGACTCATTTTAACACTAAACTCAAAGGTAAAACCGCCCGGTAAGCGGATTTACCATCCTGAGTAAGAGGCAAGGGCTGAATACAGCTTCTTGGATAACACAGACACTGAGGAAATCAGCTGTACTTTGTTAGTATTTCTGATCCATTACTTATTTTCGTGTGGATGTGAACATGTGCCCTGGAGGAGGGCATGGCAACCCACTCCAGTACTCTTGCCCAGAGAATCCCAGGGACAGAGGAGCCTGGAGGGCTACAGTCCAGAGGATCGCAGTCAAACACGAACGAAGCAACGTAGCACATGCGCACACCCACGTGAACATAAGCAGGCTCATATACAGCAGTCAGAACATTCAAGGGAACTTTCAGAGCCAAGCAGGCTGGCTTGCGGGGTCGTGGGAGACTTTTTGGCACTCCCCTCCACCAACCCCACTCACCTTGGGTTCGTTCTCAGCTTCCATGCTGCTCAGGATGCAGCGACACAACTTCTCAAATCTCTGCAGAGAGGCATAATGGGAGTTACACATTCCCGACGAACAGAGACATCAGGCAGCCTCACGTGTTCCCCTGGTGTGGCATGCCAATGACTCACGTGGGGACTCTATTTAATTCCAGCTGGCAGATGTGGAGACTGAGGCTATCAGAAAGACTGAGGAAAGGCTCTCCAACGGGTGGCCTGCAGGCAGGAGGAGCCCTGGATGTGTTCTAGAGTGGGGGGTCCTTTTGGAAAACAAGATCAGCCTGGCAAACTGGGCCTGGAGTCCCGCAGACCAGCAGCTGTCTCTCCTCAACTGTGCTCAGCCATTTGCCGTTTTGTAAGCACCGTGCATACGGACTTTTGCCTCACAAGCTGTCATATCATCACCTGTATCTTGAAACGCAAAAGCAAGAAGAGTGGAAACTGGAGCCTGGGTCACACTCTGGATCTGCCGTGATTGGGTCCACCCGTAGAATCCGTGCGGCCCCGGCAGCCCTCGCCCACGCTAAGTTGCGGTCTCCGCCTCTGTTCACCGGGGAGCCCTTCCCTCCCTGCCAACTGTCCTCACCTGTGTGACTGGGCTCAGTGCCAGCATTCCCCTCTGCCCCCTGCTGGGCTATGGCGCCCATTTTGTTTCTTTCGGGAACCCCAGTGCCCAGAAGAGGGTCTGGTGCAACGAGATGCTTAGCTGCAATGGATGCCTGACCCTGGGAACACAGAGGCACTCCCCAGTGGTATCCTTAGACGGTCACAGATAACTAGCTGCTTCCTTGGAATCCTACTTTCTAGGCTGATGGTTCTAACTCCAAAGATACAACTAGCACACGCTGTTTGCTTTGCAGGATTTTAAAAGAAATTTCAAATTAGCTGCCAAGCAGGCTTCCCTGGTGGCTCAGATAGTAAAGAATCCATCTGCCAAGGAAGGAGACTTGGGTTCAACTCCTGGGGTCAGGAAAAGCCCCTGGAGAAGGGAATGGCAACCCACTCCAGTACTCTTGCCTGGGAAATACCATGGGCAGAGGAACTTGGTGGGCTATAGTCCATGGGGTCACAAAGAGTTGGACATGACTGAGTGAGTTTCACTTTTTTTCAAATTAGAAAACCGAGGAGTAAAGATCTCTAGCATCTTTTAAAAAATACCAGAGTATCAGTCCCCCATGGGGGGAGCGGGGGATGGCTGCTCCTTTGCTTGCTCATGGCACAGCCCACCTCTGCCTCCGATGCCCTCACCACCGTCTGTCAGTTACCATGAATTATGACCTGTACTGTGCTGTAGCTCATGAACAGCTCCTCTCACTCACGTGCTGACCTGTCTGGCTGCTATAGGCCTCTGAGGACAACGGCTTACAGGAGTTACCATGAAACCAATCGTGCTGAGGGCCTTCCCTGGCCGTCCTGTGGGTGAGACGCTGTGCTTTCACTGCAGGGGCACAGGTTTGATCCCTGGTCAGGGAAGTAAGATTCCACACGCCACACGGCCGAATAAATAAATGGTAAAAAAAAATAAACAAGCAAGCAAAAAAACCCCCAAATTTCTTTATTGAAAAAAAAAAATCATGATTCTCAGCACTGGGTATAATCCCTACAAAACAGCTTCCAAGAAAACAAAAGGGGCAGGACGTGGGGTAACAGAACCTGACTCACAGAGCTGCTGTAAGGACTACACAAGTTAATATTTATCAAATACTTATAAAAGGATCTGACACACAGTAAGCATGACGTATGTTGCTGCTATTATTTTACCTCGTTATCCTCTTTAATTTTGAACAAGAATAGCAGTTTCCTGGCAATCTTAAAAATACAAAGTGCGCTTCTTTTACTGGACCCAGGGTCTTCTGCTTTAAAAAACTCATCAATCTCTCTCCTAGGGAGGGAAAAGTAAAAAAAAAATAGAGATTTTTTTTTTAGTTATGAGCTCACAGCAGCTAGAAGGCTCTTCAAGAACTCTAAGAAAATACTGTTTCTTTCCCCCCATTTATTGGAAATAAAAGTAAACGTGCTGGGACTTCCCTGGTGGCCCAGTGGTTAGGAATCTGCCTGCCAACACAGGGGACGTGGGTTCAGTTGCTGGTGTGAGGCGATCCCACATGCCCTAGAGCAACTGAGACCCCGTGCCCTAACTAGTGAGCCCTTACCCTAGAGGCTGCAGGCTGCAGCTGAAGCCCGGGTGCCTACAGCCCGTCCTCTGCAACAGGAGAAACCACAAGCAGCAGCAGCCCTCTCATCACAGCTCGAGAGGAGCTCCCGCTTGTCACAACGAGAGAAAAAATGGCGTGCAGCACCAAGGACCCAGCACAGCCAAAATAAATATACCTTAAGTTGCAGAAAAAAACACTGAAAAAAAAACGTGCTGAGGACTCCTGCCCCCACCTGATTTCTCTTTGCAGTCGACGCCGACAGAGAAAGCTCCGTACGTGGGCCTGAATCTCCACGGCCGCCCGTTCTCGTTCCTTCTGCACCAGCCTTTCCTCTCGAGCCTGACGGGCTCTGTCGATAAACCAAGCTCTCGAGGTCTGAGAAACGGTGAACATGTTTGCAAACTTGCACAAACCCTGCAAGGAAAACAGCCAGTGGCTGATGTCAGTCATATGAAAAACACTCACAGAGAGGGGCTTAGGAGCAAAGGGCAGAAAGCCCTGGCACCTCCCCAGGGGCTAATAGCTCTCCTGGCACGAGTCCCAACTTCCTATCAGCTCCTTTCATGCAACTCCCCAGACCAGCGACGCTTTCTCATACTAAATAATTACATTTTCTTAAGAGAAAGAACACAGCGCCTGGCATAGGGTTCAGGCTCAGTAATCGTTTAATGAATAAACAAAGCATGAATCGATTCCATCTATAAAGCTCTAATTCAAACCAGGCATCCTCTAAGTCAAAGGTCCCTGGATATTTCACTGAACAGCCAGCTTTTATTTTGCCAAGTAAAGACTGGACGGCAAAACATTAAACATAATTATTTACTATTGCCATTATTTTATTCACTCATTCACTCAACAAATATTTACTGATACCTACTTTATGCCCAGCACAAAAGAAGCCTTTTATTTTTTTTAAGGGCCAATTAAACATAAAGAAAGCCAAAGGTACGTGATTCCAGAATGTGAGACAATCCATTAAACTGAATGTGTTTGGTTCTAAGGACAACTTATTCTGCTGTCCCTACTATTCCCATTTGGCCAAGGGCTGATGAAGACGTTAGAGCGGAGATGCCCCCATCTACAGACGGGTATTCTTGGACAGGGCTCTCAATTAGCCATTATAGTGCCATCTAAATCACCAGTAACTGTCTTTTCCCAAAGGGACGGTTGTGGCTATCAACCTAGAGCACACAGCACTGGGCCATGGAGCCTCTCACACTGAGATAATGTCTTTAGATGCTTGAAAACTTTGTCCTTTTATGCAAAATAATCAGCCTAGCAGACACAGGCACTGAAACTCAGACTTCTGGGAAACCATCTCTTTACCAGGATACCCTACTCAAAGCAGCGCCCACGTGAAAACATCCAGGATAAAAAGGGTCACGTGAGGCTCCTCCCATGTCCACACATCGAGGCACCTGTGTGACCCCTGTTCAATGCTGATCCACAGCTGGTAAACAAAGCTTTGCCAGCATGCTGGTCTCTCATCAGTAATTCTCAAGACAAACATGGAGACAGTCCCTCCTGGAGTGTGGGGGGGGGCGGTTGGAGGAGGGAGCAGTAGAGGGAGCCTCTAACCAATATTAATACAGGAGGCTGTGCAGACTGTGACTAAATACCTGTAATTCGATCTTGAAACTTGCACCTGATCCCAGGAGGGAGTGTGAGAAGACAAGCAATAGAAAGAGTCTTCTCACCTGAGGACCTGCTGGTGACACAGAAATGTCAGGTAATCATTAGTGATCTTACACAGGACTCACGGCTGAGGGCAGCTTCTCACTTCAGAGGAGCTTGTCTTTTCTGGCAAAAGAAAAAACAAATCAAGATTTCGGATTGAGTTTTATAGGCAGGGCATCGTCTTATCTTCTTCACTGGAAAAAAAAAAGTAATAAAAACAGGGCCTCTGGTTTAAATAAAAACAAACAAAATAACCCCTCACCCTGTCCTCTTTAATTAATTAATATCACATCTAAATGGCACACGTATCTCCCCAGTCCTCAGTTTAAAGGAAGCAGGTTGAGAATAAGCCCAAAGAAGTTGCTGAATTAGAGCTGTAGGCTTTATAATGGCAACCAAGAAAGAATACAGGGAATGGAATGTTTAAAAGCCATTGCAAATTATGTTGGCATTTTTAGCACACTGGAAAAATGTTTATGCTTAAGAAATGAAAAAGGGGCTGGCTGTGAAGCAATACTGTCATTGAGTTCAGGCTCACACTGCTTGTCACACAACAGTCCAATAAGTCAAGAGACCACTGCTGGGGCAAGGATCAGTGACTTTATTTGAGAAGACAGCAAACTGAGAAGATGGTGGACTCATGTCCCAAAGGACCATCTTGCCTGACGTAGAATTCATGCTTCTTTTATACTAAAAAGGGAGGGAATAAAGTCAAACATTTCTTGGTTCTGTCAGCCTCCAGAGGGGATGTGTTCCTGTCTTCCTCCCTGCAGTCATTCATGGGTGGGCCTGGTCAGGATATTTCCTGTGAGCTAAACAAAGCTATTTTAGCTTACAGCTCATTAGCTGGGAGGCAGTTCTCAAAGATGGGCCATTGAGTATAATTTAGGCTTATATGCAACATCCCTTTAAGGATTAACTTGCAATAGAATACAAAAGATTCTTCCCTATGACCCCAATTACATCAAGAAAAAGTCCTGTGCACAGGTAGATACAAAACTGGGGAAAAAACGGGAATGCTTGTTTTCACCAGTGAATATAACAAAAAAAGAAGCAAGCTCACAGATATAAAGAACAAGTGGTTGCCAGTGGGGCCAGGGAAGGAGCAAAGGATAGTGCAGCGTAAGGCACTAAGAGGTACAAACAGGAAGGTGTGTAATAAGCTCCAGGAGCTTTCCTGGTGGTCTGGTGGTTAAGAATCAGCCTCAAAATGCAGGGGACAGAGGTTCGATCCCTGGTCTGGGAAGATCCCACATGCCGAGGGACAACTAAGCCCGTGTTCCACAACTACTGAGCCTGCATTCTAGAACCTGAGCTCCTCAACAAGAGAGCCCACGGCAATGAGAAGCCCGCACACCACTAGAGAGGAGCCGTCACTCGCCACAACTAGAGAAAGCCCACACGCAGCACCAAAGACCTAGGGCAACAAGAGAAAACAAAACAAGCTGCAGGGATATTCTGTACAACGTGGGGAACGTGGCCGATGTTTTACAACTGCAAATGGAGGACAACCTTTAAAAACTGAGTCACCATACACTGCACCCCTGTAACTTACATGTATTATACATCAACTATATTTCAGTTAAAGAAGAATGGTTGCTTTAAGGTAGTGGGACTGTGGGATATTTTGCTTCCCTAACTGGTCTGTTTTCTTGAATTCTCCACAGAAGGCATGTGGTCGGGCGACATGGCATTGTGAGAGGCACGCAGAGCTGGAGCGAGCCGTAGTTGTGCCGTGTACTGCGGGGATACAGCTCTGAGCCGTCCTGTCTTGCCTGTTAATCAGCTTAGAGGCTGATCACAAGGACTGAATGAGATGATGCCACCAAGCACCCATGGAAGTGGCTGACAGGGCGCACCGTCGATAAGCCTGACGTATTATTTTTATACACACAAAGATCTGCCTTTTAAAAACTCTTTACTAAAGGCCCTTATCTGTACAGGCACTCTGGGTCTGCGGGTAGGAAAGAATGGTCAGCTGTTAAAAGAGTTTTTTCTATCACCAGTCCTGTCACTTGGGCTATGAACCCTTGGGCTTGGGCCTTGTTTAGACTGGGGGACAGCTTCAAGCCTCTCAGAGCTGCAAACAAACCTGCCCAAGCCTTGAGCACAATGGTCTACTCTTTCCTTAACATGGAGACAGTCTCTCTTGGGGGGCAGGGGAAAGATGGGGAGGGAGAAGAAGAGAGAGCTTTTCCCCGACAGAAAAACGGGAGGTTGCATGTAAACTGTGACTAAGCACCTATACGGCTATCTCAAAACTTCACTTCTCCCAGGGGGCTCTCTCTTGAGCTCACCAACCCCTTGGCAGCACTAGATGCTGGTTTCTATTTACACCACTCGATGGTCTGTATGTTGCAGTATAGACCTTTCTTTTTCACTTCTTCTAGCTGCATAATGTCTATTACAATTCATCAATCAAATAAAAACACATCAGAAGTGTTTGTGAGGTACTTACTCTGCTAAATGCCCTGGAGGATCAAAGAAAAGGTGTGTATAGCAGAGAAAGCCCTGGATCAAAGCAGCCTTTGGTTTTTTTCAGTTCTGATTCTTTCTCACTTGGCCAAGTTCCTTATCCTCTGTACACCTCAATTTCCTTTCCTGTAAATTGAAGTTTGGGATTTTCCTGGAGTGCAGATGGTAAAGAATCTGCCTGCTACACAGGAGACCCGGGTTCGATCCCTGGGTCAGAAGGATCGCCTGAGAAGGAAATGGCTATCCATTCCAATATTCTTGCCTGGAGAATTCCATGGACAGAGGAGTCTGGTGGGCTACAGTCTACGGGGTCACAAAGAGTCGGACACTACTAAGCAACTGACACACACACATACACGTAGCCCAGGTTAGACCATTAGAAAGGGACAGAGCCAAGATTTTAATAGAGTTAGGACCCTACTTCTACAGTTCCATAAGAGATTCAGTCTTTTCTGGATGAGGTCAACTTCATGGAGAACTATGAAAGAGCCTGACAGACCAGAGAGTGTCATCTAAAGCTGAAGCACCATAAATACCAGCTGCTGTCTGAGCCCGAGAATTCTCCACTCATGGCGGGGACAGCTGGGCAGCCAGGTTGAAAGGCCATTACCATTGGTTAAGCGTGGACCATGGGTCAAATACTATACAGATATTTAATCACCTCTGACTCTTTAACAGCTCTATCAGGTCTCAATAGCCTAATTTTCTTAAGAATAAGCAAGAGGACTTAGATTAATGATAACAGCTATCATTTATTGAAGGCTGCAGCCTATATAGGTGCATGCTACCACCTTCCCACAGAGAAAACGATATTCAGAGAGGGACATGACTTGTCAGAGTTCACAAGGCTCCTGATTTTGAACTCATTTCTAACTCCAAAACAATTACTTATTTTAAGTGAAACAGAGAAGTCCCAAGGACGCGCCTATTTACAGAAGGCAAAGTCGAGAATGCAAGACTGCCCGTGGGGCCAAGATAGAGTCAGATTACTACCAGGTTTTTCTTTACTGTTATCAATAACTGCAGCTGTTTTTATTGAGAGCAGTCAGGCATCGTACTAAAACTTGAGTTACACGAGCTCCTCCATTTGACAGGAGCTAGTTACTCCATTTTACAAAGTGGAAACTGAGGCACAGAGAAGGGAGGGAATTCACTCAAGGTTACAGGGAATCAGTTGGAACTCCGGTTCGGATGAATTCTGAGGCCCGGCGTCTGTCCTCGGTATCAACAACCACAATAACAAATTTTTTTCCACCAGCACTAGTCTGTTTATAATGGCCTATTGCCTCTTTTTATCTCAGTAGCTCCGGAAATAAAAAGGCCACGGAGAAACGTCCCCTGGAGCCCCAAAGCCAGCCCCCAGCACCTGCAACCCCGACCAGGCGAAGCAGGGACCCGGCCCTAGGGCTAACTCCCTCCCAGACCCCGATCCCACCACCCGGACAACCCACAACCCTGTCCCCACTCGCTACCCACAGGCCGTAGACCTTTATCCGCTCGAGGCCCCGGCGCTCGGGATCGGGGCCGCAGTGACCACTGCTTCAACCCAATACCCGCGAGCTCTGCCAGACCCGGGGCAGGGGCCGAGGCACGACCGCCATCTTGCCCCGGGGTGTTCACTCTGAGAGTTCCGTCGGAAAACAACAACCAGTTCCGGCAACAGTTCCGAAGAGCTTCTTCGTCCGGATGGGAAAACCTCCCTGCATCTTGTTGTCACTTATGGGAGCTGGAAAAGCGGAGCATTCAGGAGAGGGATAAACGTCTGACCCAGCCGAGAAGAGACGTAACCCATTCTAGCTAGGGAGGTTGGAACAAAAGCGGTCTCTATCTAGCAGTAGTACGACGGACCCTTTAGGAAAGTGTCCTCTGCGGGGCGGAAGTGAGGTACAGACAGCGGAAGTCCCCGCCCCGGCCCCGCCTCCGCCCACGGCTCATGGGAGCTGGGTGTTTCCTGTCTCTCTCAGTCCGGGTTTGGAGACTCCGGCTTCCTCCGGCTTTTCATGGTAAGGAGGGCGTTGCCCGCGGACTAGGGACTGCAGGGCGGCTTGAGAGGGCCGGTCAGAGGCAGAATAGAGAGGGCAGGGACCGAGAGGAAGGGGTGCGACGAGGGACTGTCGCGATAGGGGGGAGGAGGTTGGAAGGTTGGATGGGGGGCGAGGTTAGGGGTGGGGGAAGGGCTCTGGGCGGAGAATTGTGCCTCTGTTGTGGGGTGGAGGGCTTGTCCCTGGCTCTTGGGGACGCGGGAAAGGGTATTTGGGCTTGGGGAGTAGATATGTGCTTGAGTAAGTTGTGGGGGTGAGTGGTAGTGCTGAGCCGGACCACCTCTTAAGACTTGAGTGCTGGTTAGAAATGAGAATTGGTGATTGCAAAGAGAACAAAGAGATGTCATTGAAAACGGACCTTTGGGGTGGAAAATGAGGAAAATAGGAAGGATTGTGAAAGTGGATGTGTAGGCGACGAGAGAGCGAAGTGAGACTGCTTGGAGCGGGGCGTTTGGGGTTTTTGGAAGTTGTGCTGGAGTCGCTGGTTTTCGGGGAAGTGGCCGAGGAGCGTATGAGTATTCGGGCCAGTGGCGAGGAGAAAAGAAACGAGAAGGAGCCTGTGGGCGGGCGTGCATTAGATGCTGGGAACTCCGCGGAGGGATGCCAGGGGCCTGAGGTCAGGGTCCTTTCGCCACGCAGTTCAGCACCTTAACTGGTGCCCGGGTCTAGTCAACTTCCGTCGAGACAGGGGCGGCCACACCTAAGGAGATCGGGATTCTCACCATCTTATCGCCTATCTGTGGGAATGTTTTTCTGTGCTTGGAATCCTTCAGGGCTTTGCTGTTTGGCTTTGTCCCTGAGTGGGAATGATCAAAGTTCAGCCCAGACCCCTTTTTTTCCACTTGTTTGCCTGGAGTCTCTTCCCTGAAAAATGCAGTCTTAGGGAACACCAGTCCCAAGGCCAATAATGGAAGAAGAAATGACTGTACCTGTATCTGACTTTGAACTGCTCCATTTCTGTGCCAAGTAAGTTCCTCCCTAAGGGAAAGGCAGCATTGAAGCGTTGGTTCTCAAACTGTGGTCCCCAGACCCGCAGCATCACCTGGGAACTTGTTAGAAATGGCCAAGTTCTCAAACCCTGCCAGATTACTGAGTTAATCTGGGGTAAGGCCCAGCAAGCCCTGCAGGTGATTAAGGTCATGATTTCTTGATCTGGGCTGTTATGAGAAGTGCATGAGAGTGGGAGTCAGAGGACCCTAATAGTTCTGATACTTTCATTTTCCCTTTGAAAATGGGATTAATGACGACATTTTTCTCACTAGACTGTGGAAAGAAATAGGACAATGGTCCGTGTGCTCAACACTGGAAGAACAAGTAATTTGACAGAACACTTGGAAGTAGCAGTGGCTGTCCTGTAGGTTCTCGATACCAAATAATGCTGCAGTTTCGTGGCTGGTTGGATTTAGTCGATCTGAAATGGAACAGACGTTTTTTAAATTGCAGAAGTGCCCCAAGTTGGGAAGTTTTATAATTAGCCTCAAGGTGATGAACCCCTAGATCTAGTTAAAAGAACTCCTGAGCTTTGCGGCTGCACATTAGAATCACCTGAAGAGCTTTTTAAACACTAGTTTCTGAGTTTGCACACCTTTCCAAATTTGATTAATTGTTTTGGGCTGAAGCCAACTCAGCACATCTAAGAGCACCTAGGTAATTCCAGCACTGCCCGGGCTAGGACCCTCTGGTCTTAAGGATAGCTTGAGGAGTAGAAGGGAAAGGACACTGTTTTTGTTTTTTTTTTTAACATTTATTCCTTGAGGATTATTCTGAAGATTTTGGCTTTAACTTCATGTCATGAGTAAGGAAACTGAGAGACTTCCCTGGTGATCCATTGGCTAAGACTCCGTGCTCCCAATGCATGAGGCCTGGGTTTGATCCCTGCTCTCAGGAACTAGATCCCACATGCAGCAACTAGAGATCCTGTATGCCACAACGAAGGTAGAAGATCCCATGTATCACAGCTAAGACCCAGCTCAGCCAAATAAATCAATAAATACCCTTATAAGATCCTCCCAGGTAGAACACACAGTTTAAAAAAAAAAAAGCTTAGGAAACAGATTTGGTGTGTCTGTAAACGTCACACAGAACTGCAGTCCAGGTTGCTAAACTCTTGTTCAAACCTTCCACACACACGTCTCCAACACACGACAAGGAAGACAGTTCTGCAGAGAAGTGTAGAGGACACTTTAGAGGCTGAAGGATTCAGTATCTTTTTCCTATTGTACTTACTTGCCTGGATCTCTCTTCAAGTCAAGGGCTTTCCCCTACAGCTGATTCTTATTTTTTTTAAGCTAGTGTACAGTTACTTCCTCTCCGTGTGTGGCCTGAAGCTGTGAAGCAGAGGCCTGCTTTTGTTTCTGATTTGGCTTGTTTTATGTGTGGTCCAGAATTCACAGGGCCCACGGAGCCAGAGGAGGGGCAGCTTCTGCAAGACCAGGAAGTTAAATGTAGCCTGTTTGACCCCAGGGTGACACAAATCTTTTAGAACTTCGGGTTGCAATCTTGGCTGCACACTAAAATCACCGGGGAGTTAGAATTTTAAATTTCTGTTTCCCGGCCACATCCCCAGACCAGTAACATCAGAATTTCCCTGGGTCGAGCCCAGGCATCAGTATCTTTTTTTTTTCCTTTTGTTTTTTTGGTAAGTCGAGAGCCACCATTGAGAGTGCTCAGAGGAGGTGGGAAAAAGAAAGCTAGAGTTACTGATATAATTAGAGTAAACTTTTGATTGAATAAAATTGGTAACCAGTATGTCAAGTATTGATTACCTGTGTTTCTTGTAGCCAGTTTTGCTCTCTCCCGCCTCACCTCCCCAACCTCATTGATAATTAACTCCAGCCTTTGAACCAAAGCAGGACCCCAGCAAGGATGGCCGGGGAAAAGAGGTTTGGCTGTGAGAGCCTCCTTGTCTACAGCTTTGTGTCCCTGCTCCATGTGACTTGGGCTTAGGGACAGACAACAGCCAGAACCATGTTTCCCGAGGTCCTCTCCTAGTATTGAAGTGGGCTCCAAAAAGGTGCGAGGCTTGCTTTGTCTATTTGGAATTCTCAAGCTAGACCAAGATATTTTCCACCTTCATCCTCTTAGTAATTCAGTCAGATTCAGTAATTCAGTAATTCAGTAGAGCTGGAAATGGTCTCCGAAGAGAAGAGAATTTGAGACTTGGAGCGCATCCTCAGATGACCATGGTTTGGGTGCTTCATGTTGCTCCGAGCCAGGGGCCGGGCCCAGCACCCTCTGGGGCTTCTGTCACCACGGCCCTGGGCGGGAGACTTGGCTGCTGTCCCACTTGCTAGACCAGACTAGGTTCCAGACGAGCTTCCTTGATGGCTCAGCAGGTAAAGAATCTGCCTGCAATGCAGTAGACCCAAGCGATGCAGGTTCGATCCCTGGGTCAGAAAGATCCCCTGGAGGAGGAAATGACAACCCACTCCAGTATTCTTGCCTGAAAATTCCCACGGATATAGAAGCCTGGCGGGGTACAGCCTGAAGGGTGGAGAAGAGTCGGACACGACCGAGTGGCTAAGCACAGGCTCGAAGGCTAAGCAGTGGCTCCTTCAGGCTCACACAGCTGGTCAGTTGCAGGGCCAGGGGCTTAAACTCCGGTCTGATTTGCAAACCCACGCCCTCAGCCACACATGGCTTCCTGTCTTTATTTTGGAGCTTTTCTGAAGATGACTGAGGTGAGGTCCCCTTTCTCAATTTCTTTGTCATAGCTCTGTACCAAGTGTGACCATCGATAAAATGGTGGGCTTGAGGCCAGGCAGGACTTGCCCACTTTCTTCTCTTGCTTTGTCATCATGCACTTCAGGAAGTGACTGAATGTGGGCTCAAGGTATCCAAATTCACAAAAGGGAAATAATGATAGCTATCTTCCAGCACTGTTTAGATTTTATTTGTTTAAATATTTATTTGGCTACGCCAAGCCTTAGTTGCAGAATGCAGTATCTAGTTCCCTGACCAGGGATCGAACCTGGGCCCCCTGTATTGGGAGCACGAAGTCTCAGCCACTGGGCCACCAGGGAAGTCCCTATTTGAATTTTAAATGGTTTGTGATGATACACATTAGAACAGTGGCATCTTCGGGAAAGGGGCTCTCTGGAGTGATGGAAGTGTTCTCTGTCTTGACTAGGAGCTACATATATGGGCTTCCCTGGTGACTCAAACAGTGAAGAATCTTAACTGCAGTGAGGGAGACCAGGCTTCCATCCCTGGGTCAGGAAGATGCCCTGGAGAAGGGAATGCCCACCCACTCCAGTATTCTTTCCTGGACAGTCACATAAAGAGAGGAGCCTGGCAGGCTACAATCCTTGGGATTGCAGAGTCAGACCTGACTGAGCAGCTAACATACACATAGATGCATCCATTGATCAAAACTCATCCAGCTCTACACTTACAATACACTTTATTGGGACTTCCCTGATTCAGGTCCAGTGGTTAAGAACCTGCCTCGCAGTGTAGGGAACACAGTTCGCTCCCTGGTCCGGGAAGAGCCCACATGCCTGAAGGCAACTGAGGCCCCCAGCTCTGAAGCCTCCATGCCACAACTCGAGAGCCTGTGCGCCTCCGCGAAGACCCCATGCCACCAAAATTGACACAAAAAACATTTATCGTATATACATTGTCTGTAAAAAGGTTTTGGAAAGCAAAACAAGTACAGTACACAAAATTATCCGTTATGACTTTCATTTACCTGTTTCATGTTAGGTACCTTACAAAATGCTACATCATCTCCCAAAAACATGTTTATGTTTGTGTTAAATTTTGATCTGACAAGGGTGCTTAAAAAAATATTTCCATTTTGGGGCAGATTTCCTTAACTCCCATCCCACCCAAAACCCCCCAAAATTCATAAATACAAGCTTTTTTCCTCTAATGTTTGTAGTTTATTGAAGTGTAGTTGACTTACAGTGTTTCAGTTACACAGAAATGTGATTGAGTTATACATAGACACATATTATTTTTGAAATTATTTTCCTTTATGGGTTATAAGATATTGACCATAGTTGCCTGTGCTGTACAGTAAACCTTTGTTGCTTGTTGCATATCTTTTCTTCTTTTTTAATTAGAAATTTAACATTCTATTCAGGCTAAGTCAAACAAGTGGAATCAAAATGTCATAAATTTTTTAGTTAGGCAAAAATTCATGTTTTCTAAAATATACTTTATACATATTATTTTTATATATGTATACAAGAGCTTTACTACTCTTGATAAAGGCTTGAGGAAAAACATCAAAAAAAGAGATGGAGAAATTGGAAAACAAACTAAATTAAATGGGAGCGCTGAACATAAAATAGAAAAAGTGAAACAAAGTAGATAAAAGTAAAAGATCCTTATATAGTCCAGTTTTTAAACATGGCTGCTCATTAGAAACATACTGTGCTCTGGCAGAAAGAAAAAAAATAGCAATATCTGGCCTTTAGTATGTTTCAAAAAATTCCAGGATAATTCTGACATGCATCTGGATTTTAAAAAGTGATTACAGGTTTTTCTATTAAATGATAATTTTGGTGATATAAAACTCTTTATTATTTTTCTGTTGACCAGTCATGATATAGTGCTGTTAAGTGATTAATAGTTACATAATCACAATAATGAAAGATACTTATCAGTTTTCACAATCAGTAGCCGGACAGAAAAATAAAAGGTCTTTACAGTTGCAGGCCACAGGGGAATGTGCTTAACCTAACGCACAGATTTTCATCCCCTCAGCCAGTCTGTGTCTTTTGGTTGGTGTATTTAATCCATTTACATATAAGTTAATTATCAGTGTGTGATCCTATTTCTGTTTTCTTAATTGTTTTGGGTTTATTTTCTGTAGATAGGTATTTTCCTTCTCTTGTTTCCTGCCTAAAGAAGTTCCTTTAGCATTTGTTGTAAAGATGGTTTGGTGGTGCTGAATTCTTTAATTTTGCTTGTCTGGAGAGCTTTTGATTTCTCCATCCAATCTGAAGGAAAGTCTTGCTGGGAGGAGTATCCTCGGTGGTAGGTTCTTCCTTTTCATCACTCTAAATATATTGTGCCATTCTCTTCTGGTTTGTAGAGTTTCTGTTGAGAAATCAGCTGATAGCCTGATGGGAGTTCCCTTGTATGTTGTTTGTAGTTTTTATCTTGTTGCTTTCAGTATTTTATCTGTGTTTTTAATTTTTGTCAGTTTGATTACTATGTGTCTCTGTGTGTTCCTCCTTGGTTTATCCTTCCTAGGATTCTCTGTAGTTCCTGAACTTGGTTGACTGTGTCCTTTCCCATGTTTGGGAAGTTTTCAGCTCTTGTCTCTTCAAATATTTTCTCAGGTCCTCTCTCTCTCTCCCCTCCTGCTGGGACTCCTGTAATTCAAATGTTGGTGCGTTTACTGTTGTCGCAGAGGTCTCTTAGGCTGTCTGCGTTTCTTTTTTCTGTACTCTGTTCTGTGGCTGTGATTCCCACCATCCTGTCCTCTGAGTCATTATGTGGTAGTCTGCCTCAGTTTCCCCACATTGATTCCTTCCACTGTATTACTCATCTTTATTCTTTCGTTCTTCTAGGTCTTTGTTAAACATTTCTTGCATCTTCTCAGTCTTTCCCTGCATTCTTTTTCTGAGATCCTGAATCATCTTCACTGTCATTATTCTTAATTCTTTTTCTGGAAAATTGCCTATTTCCACTTAGTTATTTTTCTGGGGTTTTATCTTGTCCGTTCATCTGGGACATAACTTTGTGCTTTTCCATGCTGATTAATGTGGTTTTCGTTTTATTTGCTGTGGGACTGTGGTTCTTCTTTCTTCTTCTGTCCACTCTCTGACAGAGGAGCCTGCAGCTTGTGTAAGCTTCCTGATGGGAGAGACTGGAGATGGGAAAAACTGGGCCTCGCTCCGGTGGGCAGGGCTCTCTCAGTAAAGCTTGAATCCAGTTGTCTGCTGATAGGTGGGTTGCACTCCCTTCCTGCTAGTTGGCCTGAGACGACCCAGCCCTGGGCTCTGTGTTAGTTAGCGACGAACTCCGAGAGGATTCAGGCCAAGAGGGGGACTCCTGGCCTGCTGCTGCCGGTGCCTCCGTCCCTGTGGTGAGCCCCTGCTGACCCATAACCCCCCCCAGGAGCCCCTCCAACACTAGCAGGCAGTTCTGGTTCAGTCTCCTGTGGGGTCACTGCTCCTCTCCTCTGGGTCTTGGTGTGGGCAAGATTTCATTTGTGCCCTTCAAGACTGGAGTCTGTTTCCCCCAGTGCTGTGGGAGTCCTATAATCAAATGTTGCCGGCCTTGAAGGTTGGATCCCCAGGCTGAGAAGCCTGACTTGGGGTTCAGAGCCTTCACAGCAGTGCGAGAACTTTTTCGGTATTACTGCTCTCCAGTCTGTGGGTCACCCACCTGGCGGGTGTAGGATTCGATTTTTTCGTGATTGTGCCCTTCCTACTGTCTTGCTGAGGCTTGTTTGTCGGGTATCCTGCTTTGGTGAGTTCCAGTTCCTCCTGTCGATGGTTGTTTGACACCTGGTTGCAATTTTGGTGCTCTTGCAGGAGGAGATGAGCGCAAGTCCTTCTCCACCATCTTGAACTGTAAGCTTTCTAACCCCCGGCTCCAGGTCTTCAAAGTTTTCCAAAATTCCTTATTCACGTAAGCTGTTTCTGTCATCCCATGGACGATGTGTCTTTCCGGGGAAAGTGGTTGGTGATAACTGTTAGTGTCACCAACTGGTTTTGGCTGGAGGGCATAAAACTATACTCTGATACTGCAAAAGATTTTTTAAAAATATTCTTTATTCTTTTCTTTTTCAGCCTTCCCACAATGAACATGTATTATGTTGATAACTGATAAATAAACAAAAGTGTCTTTTTTCTGCTGTGACACCTGGCATGTAGGATCTCTAACCAGGGATCGAATTTCAACTGAAATCAGGGGACTGGTTTCAGAAGGAAGCTGGGAGGTGAGGGCCCTGCTTCCTCTTGGCCTCTGTTTTTTGCGTTTGGCATCAGGCCACAGAGACACCAGGTGAGCTCAGCCTGCGCTTTTCAAACCTTAACTGCTTGTAACATTTTTGCGTGATGGAACAGGAACAGTTTCTTGAGAAAACACTTTTCTCCTCAGGAGGCCATTCTTCATCTGTGTCCCACTACAGGCCCTGACACCAGTTCCCCAGGCCACTCTTGAGGGGACAGAGGTTGTGCACATTGGTCATTGCCCGTACCATCACCAGTGGATAGCTCCCCTCCAACACTAGCAGGCAGTTCTGGTTCAGTCTCCTGTGGGGTCACTGCTCCTCTCCTCTGGGTCTTGGTGTGGGCAAGATTTCTTTGTGCCCTTCAAGACTGGAGTCTGTTTCCCCCAGTGCTGTGGGAGTCCTATAATCAAATGTTGCCGGCCTTGAAGGTTGGATCCCCAGGCTGAGAAGCCTGACTTGGGGTTCAGAGCCTTCACAGCAGTGCGAGAACTTTTTCGGTATTACTGCTCTCCAGTCTGTGGGTCACCCACCTGGCGGGTGTAGGATTCGATTTTTTCGTGATTGTGCCCTTCCTACTGTCTTGCTGAGGCTTGTTTGTCGGGTATCCTGCTTTGGTGAGTTCCAGTTCCTCCTGTCGATGGTTGTTTGACACCTGGTTGCAATTTTGGTGCTCTTGCAGGAGGAGATGAGCGCAAGTCCTTCTCCACCATCTTGAACTGTAAGCTTTCTAACCCCCGGCTCCAGGTCTTCAAAGTTTTCCAAAATTCCTTATTCACATAAGCTGTTTCTGTCATCCCATGGACGATGTGTCTTTCCGGGGAAAGTGGTTGGTGATAACTTTTAGTGTCACCAACTGGTTTTGGCTGGAGGGCATAAAACTATACTCTGATACTGCAAAAGATTTTTAAAAAATATTCTTTATTCTTTTCTTTTTCAGCCTTCCCACAATGAACATGTATTATGTTGATAACTGATAAATAAACAAAAGTGTCTTTTTTCTGCTGTGACACCTGGCATGTAGGATCTCTAACCAGGGATTGAATTTCAACTGAAATCAGGGGACTGGTTTCAGAAGGAAGCTGGGAGGTGAGGGCCCTGCTTCCTCTTGGCCTCTGTTTTTTGCGTTTGGCATCAGGCCACAGAGACACCAGGTGAGCTCAGCCTGCGCTTTTCAAACCTTAACTGCTTGTAACATTTTTGCGTGATGGAACAGGAACAGTTTCTTGAGAAAACACTTTTCTCCTCAGGAGGCCATTCTTCATCTGTGTCCCACTACAGGCCCTGACACCAGTTCCCCAGGCCACTCTTGAGGGGACAGAGGTTGTGCACATTGGTCATTGCCCGTACCATCACCAGTGGATAGCAGGTCGCCACAGTTAGTCCCTTAGCCCATTTAAAAATTAACATTTGTGGGACTTGCCTGGTGGTCCAGTGGTTAAGAATCCACATTTCCACTACAGGGACATGGGTTCAATCCCTGGTTAGAGATCCCACATGCCAGGTGTTGCAGCAGAAAAAAGGCACTTTTTTTTGTTTGTTTGTTTTTAGCAGTTATCAACGTGATACATGTTCATGTGGGAAGGCTGACAAAGAAAGGAGTAGAGAATATTTTAAAAAAACCTTTTTGCAGTTATCAGAGTATAGTTTTATGCCCTCCAGCCAAAACCAGGAGCATGTTTGCAGTCAAAGTTGAGTTTGTTTCCTTGATACTTTGAGGGAGAAGTGTGAGGTGGCTCAGGAGATTCTGGCTGGCGGTGGGTGATTTGCGGGAGAAATGAGGGAAGCGAGGCTTCACTTTGTGTAGAATGCTGTCAGGAAATAGGGCTAATTCTGAGATTGGGGCTCCGTAACTCCTCCCTTCAAGGTGGGAAGGATGGAATGGGGCTCGGGCTCTAATTGGGAAGGAAGCAGCCGTGGATCCTACTGGTCATTTTTGGGGGACAGTGTTTTTGTCCGTGTTCAGACATAATCACGGAGAGACCTTGCTTGGATCTTGATCCGTCCGCCACCAAGTGGCCTTGTCTGGTGGTGATGGGCTGCAGGCAGCCCAGAGCCTCAGCGTGCAGGCCAGGTAGCTGCTGGCCATCAGGGGCTGCCTTCTCAGCACCAATCCCCAGGTTCAGTAAAGACTCAGCCACTCTCGGACGCTTCTCCAGCTGTAGAATTTTATCTATCCAAGAACATTTTCTACTGGAAGTTTGGGATTAGCTGATGTAAACTATTACATCAGTTCAGTTCAGTCGTTCAGTTGTGTCCGACTCTTTGCGACCCCATGGACTGCAACACGCCAGGCTTCCCTGACTATCACCGACTCCTGGAGTGTGCTCAAACTCATGTCCATCGAGTCGGTGATGCCACCCAGCCATCTCATCCCTGTCATCCTCTACTCCTTCTTTATGTGAGATGAGTGCAATTGTGTGGTAGTTTGAACATTCTTTGGCATTTTCTTTCTTTGGGATTGGAATGAAAACTGGCCTTTTCCAGTCCCGTGGCCCCTGCTGACTTCTCCAAATTTGCTGGCATATTGAGTGCAGCACTTTCACAGTATCTTCTTTTAGGATTTGAAATAGCTCAGCTGGTATTCCATCACCTCCATGAGCTCTGTTTGTAGTTATGCTTCATAAGGCCCGCTTGACTATTACATAGAGGCTAGATAAGCAACGTGGTCTAACTGTAGCACACAGGGAACCGCAATGAAAAGAATATTAAAAATGTGTGTATATGTATAACCGAGTCAGTGCTGTGCCGCAGAGACTGGCACAACGTTGTAAATCAACTGTAGTTCAGTAGAAAGGAAATTATATTTTATAAACAGTTGGGCGTACACGCGTGCCAAGTTCCAGTCTCCCGTTGTCCGTCTGCTTCGATCAGAAGTGGCATCCGCTTCTACGACTTGAGATGCCCACGGTCGCCAGCTGGACTCTTGGAGGGACTCGGTGGATGTTGCTGTCTGGGGTGACGCTAGTGCAGGAAGCCTCTAATTTTGCAGTAACTGGCTTCACCGCATCTTTCTGTCTTTCATTGAGTCCTGGGAAACACTTTTTTCCTTGGAGGGGAATGGTAGTTGAGATTACACTCAGATTCTTCCAAGCTTGTTTCATGGGTAATTCAGGTGAAAGGTGTCGCTTTCAGCTGTTGCATGGTGAGTGGCAACGAGGGGACAGAGAGTAGCGCTCTTAGCCGCTTTCCGGTGCAGCCAAGGTGTCCCTTTAGCCGTATCAGCAGTGGGCTCAAAGGAACTCCTTGTAATGCAGGACTTGGGGGTAAGCTCAGATCTGCAGGCCCAACAGGTGAAGCCGGTGTGTGAGCCCAGCTGTCTGCATGGAGTCTGGGGCCCGTTGGGGGTGGCAGTGCCTGTCCACGGGGCAGCCAGCGCGCCAGCTCACAGCACGCGCTCCCCTGCTGGCCTAGTTGGTCTTGATTTCTGTTGTTGTGCTGGGTCCTCGTTGCTCTGCCGGCTTCTCTCCAGCTGTGGCCGGCGGGGCCTGCTCTAGCTGCGGTGTGCAGCCTTCTCACTGCGGCGGCTTCTCTCTGCAGAGCACCGGCCCTGGGCTTGCAGCCTCAGTCTTTGCTGCTCCCAGGCTTAGTTGCTCCATGGCATGCGGGATCCTCCTGGCTCAGGGATCAAACCTGCGTCTGCTGCATTGGCAGGCAGATTCTTTACCCTGGAGCCACCAGGGAAGGCCTGGCCTCTGATTTTGAGAGAAGCCAGAAATCCACGTTTTCCTCTGAACTCTTCGTGAGCTGTGAAGGCCGGGAGTGAACTTTGATCTCAGTGCAGGACAAACTAGGACTAAGTAGGACTCATCGGAGGCCAGCCGCAGCCCACTGGTTCAGGAAAGGAAATCAGGCCTGGTGCCCTGACCCTGCTAACCCTGTGTCTTGTCCCTGGGCAGGAAGAGATGTCAGGAGAAAGTGTGGTGAGCTCAGCGGTGCCAGCAGCTGCAACCCGCACCACTTCCTTCAAGGGCACGAGCCCCAGCTCCAAGTATGTGAAGCTGAACGTGGGTGGAGCCCTGTACTACACCACCATGCAGACGCTGACCAAGCAGGACACCATGCTGAAGGCCATGTTCAGCGGGCGCATGGAGGTGCTCACCGACAGTGAAGGTAAGCCCAGCGTCCTGGGCCGGGGCTGCGCTTCTTGTCGAGGGCTTCCTTCCAGCTCAGAAGAGCAACACAAAACCGGCTTGGGTTTCCTGTTGTGCTCGGTATTACCAGACGTAGAGGGAGCCTTGAGTGTTAGTAATGGAGACCACATCTATTCAGGGTGTGGTCAAGGAGGGCTTCCCTGAGGAGGTGACACCTAAGCTGAGACCTGCAGATGATGGAGCTCCTGGGGGAAGTGAGTGGGGTCATAGTCTCCACATGGTTTGCGTTGTGACTTTGAGAATGTCACTTCCCCGCC
The DNA here is from genome assembly GCA_006408675.1 of Madoqua kirkii. Lineage (NCBI taxonomy): Eukaryota > Metazoa > Chordata > Mammalia > Artiodactyla > Bovidae > Madoqua > Madoqua kirkii. The sequence goes on along the minus strand of SJYC01066606.1, from coordinate 18,694 downwards.
CCTAGGCCTCAGCTTTGTGTAGCGGACACTGGTTGGCTCCCTTCCCATTCTCTCCATGATGATCCTGTGATCTCAGAGTGAGACTCAGGTGTGACCGAGGCAGGAGCGTCTGCTCGGGACCCTTGTCCTCACAGGTTGGGACCTGTCGAGGACTCAACCTGGACTGGGGTCGCAGCTCCCCGTTCTTGTGTCTGGTGGCCCTCCTCAAGTTGTTTAGTCTGTTGACATCTCATTTCCCCATCTGCTAAATGGGCACGGTGACACCTCCTCCCTGGGGCTGTTGGTCCATAGGAAGTGTTGCATATATGTGCATTCAGTGTGGGGTTTTTTGTTTTCATGGAAAGTCCTGTTAATACAAGATGAAGAATTGCTTAACAGTGGTCCTACTTCCAACCCACCGGGAATGCTCAGAACCCTGAAAGAGCATCCTTCTCTGACTGGGTTTACGAGGGAAGGTGGCATGTGGTTGAAAGATGGCCCCATCTTTCGTTGCTTGGCCTGAGCTTGCTTGAGACCAGGCCACAGCCTGGCTTGACCTTACCTTCCCTATTTCAGAGGCTGGCATCTGTGCTGACGCCCTGCGTCTCTGGGGATGATAGTGCCTAGGAGAGGGGCAAGTTTTGACCCTGGGGGTGGCACTGGGGGCCCTGGGCCCAGTGTGCACATCGTGTTCTCAGCTCTTAAGAGAGCGCACCCTTGGGCTGTCCGCCAGTGGGCGCATCCCCCTCTGTCCTGGAGAAGCCAGTCTCTGGGGTCCGAAGTCCTGCTTCTCCTGGCTCCCAGTGACCTTGGGTTTCTGGCCCAGCAGCAGCAGGCAAGTGAGGCCAGAGCTCCAGAGTTGCCTCTACGCTGCACCGAGAAAACACGGAGCTTTTTGGGAATGGGAGGGTCCCCTCTGCTGGGCCACACCCAACATCGCAGGAGTGTTTGTGGAAATCAAGACAATAGCATCCCAGCTGCTGAAGGAAACAGACCTTATCTGAGAGCCCTGATTCGCTGTGGCTTTACTTCCGCCCTGCCCAGTCCTTGGCAGGGCTCAGGAAAAGCGCCCGAGCACTTCAGAAGCAAAGTTGGAGCCTTGTCTCCCTGAAGGGCCCTCGCCGTTGGTGGCCTGATGCCGTCACAAAGGAGACGCAGTCCACAGGCTTTCCCGCCCCCAGCTGGGAGCCTCCTGGGAGTGGAAGCAGCGGGCCTGTGTGGGCTTCTCAACAGCTGCCAGACTGTGCTTGCCTGGGGCTTCCTGGAAAGCCCAGCATCCCCAGGGAAGGAGTGTGGTCTTGGATATGCCAAACCACAGCTGTTTTCACTTCAGGGAGCGCCAGCCCCCTTCGAGCCATTAGGAAAAGCTCACAGTATGGCCTTGTGGGGGCTTTGTTACATTTAAGTCTCACCCTAACCCTTTGGGGGGTGGTTGCTGCTGTTACTGATGAGTGAGAAATCCACTCCCTGATGGCTCAGATGGTAAAGAATCTGTCTTGAAGCAGCGGGCCTGTGTGGGCTTCTCAACAGCTGCCAGACTGTGCTTGCCTGGGGCTTCCTGGAAAGCCCAGCATCCCCAGGGAAGGAGTGTGGTCTTGGATATGCCAAACCACAGCTGTTTTCACTTCAGGGAGCGCCAGCCCCCTTCGAGCCATTAGGAAAAGCTCACAGTATGGCCTTGTGGGGGCTTTGTTACATTTAAGTCTCACCCTAACCCTTTGGGGGGTGGTTGCTGCTGTTACTGATGAGTGAGAAATCCACTCCCTGATGGCTCAGATGGTAAAGAATCTGTCTGCAGTGCGGGGAACCTGGGTTTGATCCCTGGGTTGGAAAGATCTCCTGGAGAAAGGCATGGCAACCCACTCTAGTGTTCTTGCCTGGAGAATCCCATGGACAGGGGAGCCTGGTGGGCACAGTCCATGGAATTGCAAAGAGTCGGACATGACTGAGCAGCACACACACACACACACACACACATACACACACACGTCAGAGAGGTGAAAGGCTTTTTCAAAACTTACAGAGCTGGAAACGAGGAAGCTACGAAGGCAGAACTGGCCAGCTCTTACTGTCTGCTTTGTGTGGTTTGGCGTGGGCTCAGGCCTCAGGCCGGGGCGCCCGAGTGTGGCAGCCTTGTGCCCCCAACCACTGGCTAAGAACTGAAGCCCTTTCAGGCTTGTGATGTCAGGCTGGGTGTCTGGTCCTCGAGCCGGCGCCGTGCTGGCAGAGCTATCCCGTTGGCCCCTGAGGAGACACTGCACAGCCCCACCCATGGCCTGAGCACACCCTCAAATCTGCAAAACAGGGTAGACTTTCTGTATCTCACAGCTTTCATCCTGGCCTTCAGGCAGGAAGGCTGACAGTGAAGTGTGCTACAAACAGGTGGGCGAAGCCAGCAGGACAGCTTGCTGGTTACGGAAAGGGCCCCGAGGGTCCAAAACTGTGTGCATTGCGTTGGTAGAAATCTCCACAGGATGCCTGAGAAGCTGGTGGCTTCTGGGGAGGGGACCCCAGGGTGGGGTGGCGGCAGACTCTCTTGCACTCCACGCCCTTGTGCCTGTCTGAGTGGTATATCGTGTGGGTTGGAAAGATCCCCTGGAGGAGGGCATGGTAACCCATTCTAGTTTTCTTGCCTGGAGAATCCCATGGGCAGAGGAGCCTGGAGGGCTGCGGTCCATAGGGTTGCACCAAGTTGGACACAAATGTGACTGAGCACAGCCCACAGTGTCAGTAGGGACGTCCTTGGTGGTCTAATGGTTAAAAGGCCGCCTTCCGGTGCTGGGGACAGGGGTTCAACTTCCTGACGAGGGAACTAGGATCCCACATGCCATGGGGCAGCTAAGCCCACAGGCCACAACTAGAGAGAGAGCCTGTGTGCTTCAATGAAGGCCCAGTGCAGCCAAAAAAACCCCAGTGTCAGGAGTGCCAAGGCAGAGAAACCCTGCCCAGGAGATCCCAGTTCAGGAAGGAGGCCACTTCCAAGAGTCTGAGTTTATAATAGGGACTCAAGTACCAAGGCAAGTTTGGGACCATAAAGACCACCTTCGTATGGCAAAGGAAAGGTCGGGGAAGCTTCCTGGAGGAGGTGGGGGAGGGAACAAGAGAGGAAGCATGTGGTCTGCTGCCCCTGCCCTGAGTGGGGCCTTCTCCCAGGTTCCCCGGAAGCCATGCAGACCACTTCTCCGGGGTGGAACACGCCGTCTCCAGTCACGAGGACCTGTATACAGGGCTCAGCGTCAGAGACCTGGTTTGAGTGCTGCCGATAGTCCCGGCATTGCACTCTGTGGCTCCGGCACATTCTCTCGCCTTTATGCCAGCGCAGGGAGGCACCATTTTAGAATGGGAAACTGCCGGGCCGAGAGGGTCAGTGAAATGCCAACCTCATCCAGCAGGCAAGCGCGGAGCTGGGTTTCCAGCAGAGGCCCATGCTGGGTGTGTCTCTCGGCCCGTCCATCCTAGAGCCCCTGGGTCTGCACCCCTCACCCTTCTTTCAGCCCTGCCCAAGGGGCTGGGGGACTCTAGGTCATCCTGACGTGGCTTGGCCTCTCTTAGCTTGTCTACGTGCTAGGGACCGGAGCTGACCATTTCAAAGGGATCAATTCCTGCTCTGAAAGCAGCAAAAATATTTCTGAAGTCAAAACGATAATTGAAACCTCATGGAGAGTGCGCCTAGCTCTCTTTTTTTCTCCCTTATTTGTCCAAAGTATGATTCCTTCGCCACAAGCATTTCCTGGCAGCATTCTTGAGCTGCAGCCCAGCGTCATAGTCCAGCTGTTGGTTTATGGAGACCGGAGTGTCACTTGGGTAATTGATTTCAGGGGCCCTCGCTCTTAGCGGCCGAGTCGTCCACTCAGTGAAGGCAGGGGCGGAGGTTTTCTTCCCGGAGCAGCTGAGTGGAACTGGTTGCCATTTCTCCAAAGACCGAGGTTCTGCATGGCTCCTCAGTTCTGTACAATGAAAGGAGTTTCTCGCTTTTTCTATGTGGCTTAGTGCGGCCTCCCCAACGAGGTGATGTCCCTGAACCTCTCTGAGCCTCTCTTTTTCTATGGAAAATGTAGGAGAGTGAGCATCTCTCATCAATAACCGGTAGGAAGGTAATCCGGTCTTAGATACCGTGTCAGCGCATTGGAAGGGGGCCCTTGATCCACAGTGAAACAGAGGTCACAAGCTAGTGGCCTGTGGGCTCTGTTTTGCCGCCCTGTGGTGGGTTAATGACAGGTTTACAACAATTTTTGTTGTTCAGTCACTAAGTCATGTCCGAACTCTTTGAGACCCCAGGGATTGCAGCACACCACGTTCCTTGTCCTTCAGGATTTCCCAGAGTTTGCTCTTAACTCACGTCCATTGAGTCACTGATGTCATCTGTCTCACCCCCTGCTGCCCAGGGCCTTCTGCTCTTGCCCTCAGTCTTTCCCAGCATCAGGATCTTTTCCAGTGAATCAGCTCTTAGTTTACTGACAAGTCAGGAGATTTCACAGGGAAATCTACATTTTTGGCTTCTCCTGGCGTATCAGGACTCTTAGCCCCAGGCTTCATCCTCGTGGGGCCACTCTTGGCTGGAGTGGGAGGAGCTCCCTTTGGGGGTTGGGGCCTGTTCTGATTGCCCCGCCCACACACACAGTTTGCTCAAGGATCTGAGCTGTGGTTCAGACGCTGAGCCTGTACTTTCTCCGCTGGAGAAAGGAGCGGTAGCATCAGCGGGCACCATCAAGATGACAGGACTCGCCATCCTGTGAAGACCTCATCCTTCCTCGGATCCAGGGCCCCACCTTTGCTTTGCATTTGCTGAGACTGGGAATAAACTTCGCACTGTGCTCAGGAATCCAGAGCCTGTGACCAAGCTGTAACCAAAGGCCCGGGAGCCGTGGACTGCGGAGTCGCTGCTGGGGAAGTGTGGAAATGGCCTTGTCAGCGTTACTGGTGATGGTGATAGGCGCCACCGGCTCATGCGCTAGAGCACCCGCACACCCGTGGTGGTGCTGGGTTTGGGGCAGGTGGGCCGACTTGCCACTCCAGATGTGAAAAGGTGCCTTGGCTGCTCTTGGCCTTCGTTGACCTCTGCTGATCCAGGGCCAGGGTCTGAGGAGGACTCGAGGAGGACATAGTGGTCTTAGGAGTGGAAACCTGGCGCTTTTCCCAGACTGAGAACAAGCAGAGGCAGCGTGTGGCTGATGGCTGTGTAAGCCTCCTGACTGCCCTGCGCGCCGGCGTTTTCTCCCCTGCAGCATGCAGCAGAAGACGGGGGTGGCCCCCTTCCTGAGGTGATGCCACGGGTTGGGAAGGCCCGGACCCCTCCATCTGTCTGGCTTCACATTTTCTCTCGGGACGTGCTTGGTCTTTCTTCCCTTTCTGGTACCTCCTTCCTCCGCTTTCCAGGCTCTAGTCCGCTTTCCCCCTCCCAATAGCATGTACATTTCAGCCGAGGAATCCTGAGAAGCATGGCTTTCTAGTGGAGGAGAAGCAGGCTCCGCAGGCCAGTGCGGGAGTGGAGATTGGAGAGGATGCGGATAAGCGGGAGGGCTTGCCCTGTCCTGCCCCCTCCCCCAAGGCACAGTTTTGCACCATGCCTGCTTCCAGTCAGCAGCTGGGAGCTGTTTCCATTTCCTGTAAATGCCAGCGCCGTCTCCCCAGGTCAGGCTAAACCACTCAAGGGCAGGGTCTGTCTGGTCACCACCGTATCTCAGGTCCCTAAATGCCTTGTGTGGGATCACGGGTGGAATTTCTTCTGGTGGTGCTGGTGAGTGCCTCAGGTCACCTTTGGGAGCCAGATGTCACAGCCTGTGGGCAGCGAGCCTTCTGCTTCCTTAGAAATGGCTCTGCTGTGTAAGAGTCTGAAAAAAGTATTGTTGAAAAAGGAGTGGATGTTTTCACCCCAGAAGCCTCCATCATCCATGGGTTGTGGTCATTGGGACCCTGTTTTTATCCAGATGTGGGGCATTAGGCCCTCTTGGGATACACTTGACAAAGGGATTTTTGAAGCAACTTAGAAACACGCTTTTAGGACACACGGGCCCTGCACCTGGAAGAGCCCGAGACCAGCGAGTACGGGTGCGGTGTCTTCAGCCAGCAGGGCCGGGAGGGTGAGCCCATTGCTGGGAGCCGGGCGGGTGAGGCCGCTGCCGCCTCCATGGTTCTGCTGTCCCGGGAGGAGGACAGAACCAAGAGCCACCCCATTCCCACAGGGCCTTCCAGGAAAGGCATGCCCAGGTGACGAGCCCCTCCTTCCCGCCTCCTCCCACTGCAGGCTGGATCCTCATTGACCGCTGTGGCAAGCACTTTGGTACGATACTCAACTACCTTCGCGATGGGGCAGTCCCCTTGCCTGAGAGCCGTCGGGAGATCGAGGAGCTGCTGGCAGAAGCCAAGTACTACCTGGTCCAGGGCCTAGTGGAAGAGTGCCAGGCCGCCCTGCAAGTAGGTGTCCCCCCTCCCCCGGGGCCACCTGCCTCCGATTCCTCTCTCTACGGAGGAGGGCAATTCCTCCCTCACTGAGCTGCTGTGTGAGTTAATGAGTTGACCTCGGGGCTGCTCCCCTCTGGCCAGTTTGACCCCTGAGAGGGGATGCCCAGGCCATCTGACTGCTCTCCAGCATATTTCAGCCCCCATGGTTTCAGGTCCTCTGCTGTGTACATTGCAGCCCTTCAGTACCCAGCTATGGGGTATACAACTTGATCTGTTTTCTGCACCCTCTGGGGACTTACCCATGAGTCATTGTTGAGAGTTCACCATAATCTCTGCAGACAGACACCCCCCACTCCTCAGCTGGACCTGGGGCAAGACCACTGGGATCCATTCTAGGGAGAGTAATAAAATCCCTGCAAAACTAGAGTGCCTCTTGATGGGGCCAGCAGCTGTGAAGACATGGCAGGGAATCAGGAGAGTCCTGTAGGTTGTCAGAGGCATCGGATCTGTATTCGTGAGGCTCACGTTTGCGCCTCTCCCAGCCGCCTGCCCATGTGGCTCCCCGTGGAGGCAGCCCCCGTCGCGCCTGTCTGCCCGAGGAGCTGTTAGCTTGCACATATCGCCTCCCCCAAGTCTGAACTCACTGTACATGTAATGGAACGTTGAAGTCTTTACCGTGTTCATTTCATGTTTGTGTTTATTGAAGTAATGTAGGTAGAGCATTTACAAAGGCAAGTTAGTACTGTAGGCAAGGTTGATGTCTAAAACACTACCACATGCCCTCTACCCCCTCCCACCCCTGAAGCAGCTCTTCTGATTCTTATAGCAATTGTTTTTTCTCATATTTCTTAACTGCTATTTATTGATTTTCCGTTTTCAGCATTATCCACTGACATTTCTATAGAAAGTGGCAAGTTAGCTCATGCACCACCCCAAGCCACGACCAAACTTGCATGCATATATTCCTTCTCTCAATATCGTTTCTCAAAGTTCTGATTAAACCGGTACTCAGAGCTCACAGTGAGTCATATGAATATTGTTAACAGTTGAGCCATAGAGTATACAGTGATTAGTGATTATCTCCTTTCTCTTGTACCTTTGCAGTTTGCCAGAATTAGTCGTTGCTTCATTGTTTTTTGTTGGCTTGGTTTTCTAAGCAAACAATCCGATTGTAGCCCCAAGTTCTCAGAAGCCAGTCTCCTTTTGGTCTGCTCAGACACATCAGGGAATCTGTTTCACCTTCTTCTCAGAGACACGCCCTCTGGCTCCTTTTTGTGGCTTCTGTTAGTTGAGATTAAGCCTCAGGGGACTGGCCTCCTAGTTTCCGTCGCGTTTGTTGTTCTGTTTTCTCAGACAGTTGTGTCTTTTCAAGGCTTCGGTTGGGTTTTCATGCCTGCCCTCGTGCTTCTCACTCCCAAGAGCCTCGTCTTGGTCTCCACGTGCTGTTGGTGTGGCCAGCCGGCCTTGTTTCATAGCGGGTGATACTAGCTCTTGTCGTTCCCAGCTTACTGTTGGACGTTTCCTTTCTGCTGCCTTCATCGTGTGGCTCCTCCTCTTACTTTTTCTCTTTGTCTTGGTTTCGGTCTCATATTTCAGAGGCTTTCTGAATCTAATCTGATGATCCTTGGCCTGTTGAAATTTAAGCTCTGAAAAAAACTGTAGATATTGGTCTTTGTTGTTCCATGGGCTTCAGTGGTGAATGATAAGGCTGACTTCTTCAGTGGGAACTCTCAATGTCAGAATCTATAAATGCTTCTTCTGGACAGGTGGTTCTCGTGAAGGAGTTGTCCCCTCTCTAGCCTGGTTGGCATGAGCCTGACTGGCTGCCTTTGGGATCTGAGCAGAAGGGGTAGGGCTCATCATTGAGTAGATCATTCACTGAATCCCCCCTTTTCAGAAGAGCGAGTCAGCCTTGTCCTCTGCTTTACAAACTTCTCCAGGAAAGTGGACTTTTCTCCTGCCAGGCTGGGATAGGGCATCCATCTGGGGTCTTACCAGTGCCCCTGCCAACAAGCGGGCAGTCCCAAACTCTTGCTCTCAGCCCACCAGCCTTCACAGCTGTTCTGGGAAAATCTCCCAGACCCTTTCCCACCAGCTGGCTGAGGTTTCAGCTTTCTCCTTCTGCTTGGTTGTCACTCATCTGAGATCTGCTTTCCAGCCTCGAATTCGTGACGTCTCTTGCCGCTGACCGTGCTTCTCCTGTTCCTTTTCTCCTTATGGGCTTATACCTTTTTATTTCTCTACAGTCATTGCAGTGGAGTTTGTAGGAGTTTTGAGACAATCATATTTCATCTGCCTTGTTTAGGGTTTATTTTTGAGTGGCTTCCTGGGCTATGAGAGGACTTCCCTGGTGGCACAGATGCTAGTGTCTGCCTACAATTCGGGAGACCCAGGTTTGATCCCTGGGTCAGGAAGATCCCCTGGAGAAGGAAATGGCAACCCACTCTAGTACTATTGCCTGGAAAATCCCATGGACAGAGGATCCTGGTAGCCTGCAGTCCATGGTGTTGCGAAGAATCGGACAGGACTGAGCAGGTTCACTTTCTTTTCACTCTCACTGGGCTGTGAAAGTGTCATCATTGTTAGTATTTACGGAACACCCTGGCATGTAAGACTCCTGGCCAAAGAGCAGGTTCATTGGAGAACCCCAGTCTTGATCATCGCCCAGCTTATAAGATTGTCCTCCTCTCCTCGCAGCCGTGGCTGCCCCATCTCCTCTCACCAGAACCTGTCTTTGCCTGGCAGGCCAACTTAAACAATCCAGTGCTGGGCAGGCCTCCCAGGCTGAAAGTATGTCTTGTTCCAGCAGAACAAAGATACTTATGAGCCATTCTGCAAAGTTCCCGTCATCACGTCATCCAAGGAAGAACAGAAACTTATAGCGACATCAAATAAGGTATGTTGGAGGCACCCTTGTGGCATTTCTTTTGCTACTGAAAGTGGTGGGGATTCTTCTGAAAAAGTTTTGAAATATGTGTAAAATTGCTTGTACAAGGTCTGAGATAGGGTCAAGAATGGGAGCCTGCGGCTCACCTTGTGTTGGCCCTGGTATTGAGGTCATGCTGTCTCTTCTTGGCCCCTCCCCACCCCACAGGCTACGCTTACCTGCCTCTTCAGGCTGATGATAGGGCCCCAGCTCCAAAGGAAGCCAGTGGTTCTCTGCACCTGTGCTCCCAAGTAACTCTCTTCTTTCTGTTTTTTTCCCTAAAACAACCCACAGCCAGCCGTGAAGTTGCTCTACAACAGAAGTAACAACAAATACTCGTATACCAGGTGAGGTGGTGACTGGAGAAGACCTCTGTGCTTGTGCCTGCCAAGCCCGGCTCCCTGCCCCCACATTCCCTTCAGCTGGAAACACACGTTCCCTTTGTGCACCTCCAGAGTGCCCTGGTGGATAGACAACTATGACATCTAATTCCCACATACTGTCAAGTTCACCCTTTTAAAAATACACAGCTCAGTGCTTCTTACTGTTACCTCACTGTTGGCCCTTACCGTCATCCCAGAAGGAAACCTGGGCCCATCGTCAGTCACTCCCCGTGTCGCTCCGCCCTCCTACCTCCCCTGCCCTGGGCAACCACTGCTGGGCTTTCTGTTTCTATCAGCCACTCCCTGTGTCGCTCCACCCTCCTACCCCCCAGCCCCGGGCAGCCCACTGCTGTGCTGTCTGTCTCTGCCTGCACTGGACACTCCGTGTAGACAGAATTGTGCAGTGTGCTGGGTTTTGTGTCTGGCTTCTTTCACTCAGCATGATGTTTTCAGGGTTCATCCGTGTTGTAGCATGAATCAGGACGTCATTCCTCTTTATGGCTGAATAATACTCTGCCATCCAGACAGACCACATTGTTTATCCATCCACCAGTTATGTTGGGCAGTTAGGGTTGTTCCCACCTTTTGGCTGTTAGGAATAATGCTGCTGTGGACGTGTGTGTACACAGACACATTTCCATTTCTCCTGGGTAGATCCCTAGGAGTGGAATTGCTGGGTCACGCAGAAACTCCAGGTTTAATCCTTTGAGGGCCTGCCGGACTGCTCTCCACAGTGACTGCTACACCATTTTGTGTTCCCACTAGCAATATATATGAGTGTCTAGAGTGCTGTTTGCCTCCTGGGAACATGTGGCTCCAAATCAAGAGTTAAAAGATGTAGGGTTGCTGAAGTCAGTCAAGACCAGTAAATGGACCCAGGATAAGCCGTCAGTTAGGGCTGGCCAGCCTCTCCTGGGGCTCCATGGAGCGTGCGTCTGTGTCCCCCACTGCCACCTGTGCCCACAGGGCCCTGTGTTTTCAGCATTTCATCCCTGGCGCTGGCACAGCCTTGGGGCCCAGGGCTGTCTTTGAGACTCGGCTCTGTCTATTAGTTTTTGACCTTGGGCGGTTCCCTGATGTCTCTAATCCTTGTTTTCCTTTGAGCAGTAGGGACTAGACTGCCTTCTCGGGCTTCTTGTGAGGTTGGTAAGAGTTGGTGGGGATGAGGGGCCTGCATGTGGAAACACTGCCCCGTCGGTGGTGGCCCTTAACACGCGCTGGGAATCAATTGCCTTATCACCTGCTCTTTTGCAGCAATTCTGACGACAATATGTTGAAAAACATCGAACTGTTTGATAAGCTGTCTCTGCGCTTTAACGGAAGGGTCCTGTTCATAAAGGACGTCATTGGGGACGAAATCTGCTGCTGGTCCTTCTACGGCCAGGGCCGCAAGATCGCGGAGGTCTGCTGCACCTCCATCGTCTACGCCACTGAGAAGAAACAGACAAAGGTAAGGGCCTGCAGAGGACGGTGCCAAGTGGCTGGGCTGAAGTCCATATTTGTCCAGCTTCCCTTTCCCTTGAGCCAAGTCCACTTCAAGAGGCAAAGGCTCTAAAGATGTGTTCTGGACCCACAACTCCTCACCAGCACTCATTATCTCTGGGGCCCTGGAAAGGTCCCAATGTCGGCTTGGAAAAACAGCACGGCATTTCGTTTCTGACGCCCAGCAAGGAGAGGCAGTCGCACTGCTGCTGGGGTCCTTTCCTGTGACTGGGATTCACACGGATCCTTGTCCCCACCTGTACCCTGCCACCCATGTTTTCTCCTCTGCCGTCGGTGATCTGACTCCTCCTTGCTGTCCTCCACACAGCATGGTTTCCTGCCAGCCTGGCAGCATCCATCTCGCTCATCAGGAGCAGTGCTCCCTCCAAGGGCTTGACCTTGGGCATCTGGCTGTGACCTGCTCCTTCCTTGTCGTCGGTCCTCCTCCCCACTGGCCTGGGCAGCCCTCCGCCTTCATGGGGCTCACTCGGCGCTCCTCCTGAACCCTGGGGGCTTCCAGGGCGTGATTCCCTGACTGATCTGGACTCCGTGGACCCATTTTTGTGTCATCCTCTGCAAGCCAGTGGGCCTGACCTTTCCGATGGCCTCTGTCCTGTGTTGTTCTGCAGAGAGCTCCATCATGCTGCAGGGTGGTTAATCAGCTCCCCTGTCCACTGAAATTCACTCCCTTTATGTCTCTGCCTGCCTCCCTTCCTTGAGCTCTGTGCCCTTTCTCTTTTTTTCCCCCCTTCCTTTTTTTTTTTTTTGGAAGTATAGTTGATTATATACTGTGATGTTAAATTATTCCTGTGTAGCAAAGTGACTCAGTTACACACATATATATTCTTTTTCGTGTTCTTTTCTGTTATAGTTCATCACAGGATACTGAATAAAGTTGCCTGTGCTTTACAGTAGGACCTTGTTGTTTACCTATCCTGTGTATAATAGTTCACATCTGCTTATCCCAAACTCCTAATCCACCTACCAACCTCCCACATGGCAACCGCCGGTCTGTACTTCAGTTCTGTGATTCTGTTTCTGTTTCATAGATAGCTTCCCTTCTGTCATATTTTAGATTCTACATATAAGCTACCAGGTGAAGAATTACAATACAGGAGACCCTGGTTGGATTCCTGGGTTGGAAAGCTCCCTGGAGAAGGGATAAGCTACTTACTTCAGTATTCTTGGGCTTCCCTGGTAGCTCAGATGGTAGAGAATCTACCTGCAGTGTGGAAGACCTGGATTCAATCCCTGCTTTGGGAAGATCCACTGGAGGGAGGAGGGCATGGTAACCCATCTGGGAAGATCCACTGGAGGGAGGAGGGCATGGTAACCCATCCAGTATTCTTGCCTGGAGAATCACCATGGACAGAAGTGCCTGGTGGGCTACAGTCCATGGGGTCGCAAAGAGTCAGACACGACTGAGCGACTAGTTACAGCCCAGTGTAAGTAATACCATACTGTATTTGTTTTGCTCTTTCTGACTTTGCATAATATGATAATCTCTAATTGCCTCTTGTTCAGTTGCTAAGTTGGGTCCAACTCTTTGAACCCCATGAACTGCAGCACACTGGGCTTCCCTGTCTTTCACTATCTCCTGGAGTTTGCTTAAACTCCTGTCCATTGAGTCAGTGATGCCATCCAGCCATGTCATCCTCTGTCTCCCCCTTCTCCTCCTGTACTCAGTCTTGCCCAGCATCAAGGTCTTCTTCAGTGAGTCAGTTCTTCGAATCAGGTGGCCAAAGTATTGGAGCTTCTGCTTCAGCATCATTCCTTCCAATGAATATTCAGGGTTGATTTTCTTTGGGATTGACTGATTTGATCTTGCTGTCCAAGGGACTCTCAAGAATCTTCTCCAGCACCACAGTTCGAAAGCATCAATTCTTTGGCACTCAGCCTTCTTTATGGTTCCACTCTCACATCCGTACATGACTATTGGAAAAACCATAGCTTTGACTGTATGAACCTTTGTTGGCAAGGTGATGTCTCTGCTTTTTAATATGCTGTCTTGATTTGTCCTAGCATTTCTTCCAAGGAGCAAGTGTCTTAATTTCATGGCTACAGTCACCATCTGCAGTGACTTTGGAGCCCAAAAAGATAAAATCTGTCACTGTTTCCACTTTTTCTCCATCTATTTGCCATGAAATAATGGAACCAGATGTCATGATCTTTGTTTTTTGAATGTTGAGTTTTAAGCCAGCTTTTTCACTCTCCTGTTTCCCCTTCACCAAGAAGCTCTTTAGTTTCTCTTCACTTTCTGCCCTAAGAGAGGTATTATTTGCATGTCTGAGGTTGGTGATATTTCTCTAAGCAATCTTGTCCAGCTTATGCTTCATGCAGCCTGGCATTTCACATGATATACTCTGTAAGCTAAATAAGCAAGGTGATAGTGTACAGCCTTGATGTGCTCCTTTCCCAATTTTGAACCTGTCCATTGTTCTAACTCTTGTTTCTTGACCTGCATACAGGCTTCTCAGGAGACAGATAAGGTGTTCTGGTATTCCCATCTCTTTTAAGAATTTTCCAGTTTGTTGTGATCCGCATAGTCAGTGAACAAAAAGTAGATTTTTTTTTTTCCTAATTCCGTTGCTTTTTTTAAGATCCAGTGGATGTTGGCAATTTGATCTCTGATTCCTCTGCCTTCTCTAAATTTAGCTTGTACGTTTGGAAATTCTCAGGTCACGTACTGCTGAAGCCTAGCTTGAAGGGTTTTGAGCATTACCTACTAGCATGTGAGATGAGTGCAATTATGTGGTAGTTTGAACATTCTTTAGGATTATCCTTCTTTGGGATTGGAATGAAAACTGACCTTTTCAAGTCCTTTGGCCTCTGCTGAGCTTTCCAAATCTGCTGGCCTATTGAGTGCAGCATGTTAATAGCATCATCTTTTAGAATATGAAATAGGTCAGCTGGAATTCCATCACCTCTACTAGCTTTGTTTGTGGTAATGCTTCCTAAGGCCCCCTTGACATCACACTCCAGAATGTCTGACTGGGTGAGTAACCATTGTGGTTATCTGGATCATTAAGACCTTTTTTGATACAATTGTTCTGTGTATTCTTGCTGCCTCTTCTTAATGTCTTCTGCTTCTGTTAGATCCTTACCATTTCTGTCCTTTATTGAGCCCATCTTTGCATGAAATGTTCCCTTGGTATCTCAAATTTTCTTGAAGAGATCTCTAGTCTTTTCCATTCTATTGTTTTCTTCTATTTCTTTGCATTCTTCACTAAATAAGACTTTGTTATCTCGCCTTGCTATTCTCTGGAACTCTACATTCAGTTGGGTATGTCTTTACTCTTCTCCTTTGCCTTTTGCTTCTCTTCTCAGCTATTTGTAAGGCCCTTTTAGACAACCACTTTGCCTTCTTGCATTTGTTTTTCTTGGGGATGGTTTTGATCACCACGTCCTGTTCAAAGTTATGAACCTTCCGGCACTGTGTCTAACAAATCTAATCCCTTGAATCTATTTGTCACCTCTAGTGTATAATGATAAGGGATTTGATTTAGGCCATATATGAATGGCCTAGTGGTTTTCCCTATATTCTTCAATTTGAGTCTGAATTTGGCAATAAGGACCTCAAGATCTGAGCCACAGTCTTGTTTTTGCTGATTGTATAGAGCGTCTCCATCTTTGGCTGCAAAAACTATAATATCAGTCTAAATTCAGTATTTACCATCTGTTAATGTCCATGTGTAGAGTCATCTCTTGTGTTGTTGGAAGAGGCTGTTTGCTATAACCAGTGTGTTCTCTTGACAAAACTCTGTTAGCCTTTGTCCTGCTTCATTTTGTACTCCCAAGGCCAAACTTGCCTGTTATTCCAGGTATCTTTTGACTTCCTACTTTTGCATTCTAGTCCCCTGTGATGAAAAGGACATTTTTTTTGCTGTTAGTTCGAGAAGGTCTTGTAGTCTTCACACAACTGTTCAGTTTCAGCTTCTTTGGCATTAGCAGTTGGGGCATAGTCGGATTATGGTGATGTTGAATGGTTTGCCTTGGAAACAAACAGAGATCATTCTGTTGTTTTTGAGATTGCACTCAAGTACTGAAGCACATTGATGGACACCTGGAGGCCAGTGAAGGTTTACAGGCTCAACAGAGACCAGCAGTGAGACAGCCAGGTGGCCATGCTGTCTGACTGTGGAGCAGCTGAAGGACGTGTCTCTGCTAGTCAGGGCCTGACGAAGTGTGGTCCACTGGAGAAGGAAATGGCAAACCACTCCAGTATGCTTGCCTCGAGAACTCCATGAACACAGTGAAGAGGCACTTTTCGATAGCCTTTTTAAATTCCTTTGGTATTTCTCATCTCTTTTTGAAACAGGTGTCTGTTAGGCGGAAGGGCTCTGCTTCATTGTCTTTCAGGGAGTACTTTTAACCAGGACGGGTTCCTCCGCTCCTTGATCTTGCTTATGTTTCTCCCGCTCCGTGAGTTTAGGAGGAGCAGTTGTCTTCTGTGGTCTGGAGAGCTGTTCATGTGGGGTCGTCCGTCTGTAGCCTGTGTGGGTTTGACGGATTAGGTGCAGGGCTGTTTTTAGTATGGATGCTGGTCACCTTTTCCCTGGCACGTGCTGGTGGTTTGCCGCTCGACAGGTGGTGTGCAGTTGCGGCGGCTGGTGCCCTGTCCTGGGGTTCTCAGTGGCAGAGGGCGGCTCGGGCACCCCGCATCATGTGATGGGGGCAGAGGCATCTGGCAGCCATGCCTGGAGTCTGGGCGGGCAGCAGAGGCCCCCACGACCACTCCCGGGTCGGGGAGGGAGCTTGTGGCCTGTGACCAACCCCTCGAGCCCGTGCGGCAGTGTCCTGCCCTCTGCGAGTGTGCATGCAGGGAAGAAGGCTGCAATCTGGACCCTGCCCCTCTCCACGTGCACCCTGCGAAGGCCACTGGTCTCTAGGGTGGCCCAGATTTCCACTGGGAACACTCCAGCCACGGTTGCACTGGATTCTAGCCCCCTGCCCCCGCCGTCTGTCCCTACATGGCTAGCCCCTGACTGCTCTCCAGTTCTGGTCTCCCAAGCCCAGGTTCCAGCACCCAGCCCGAGCTGTGCCTGGCCCAAGCCCACTGGCCATCTGTGCCACCTTCCATCCTCTGGCCACCGTGTTCTCCCCCAAGGCTCGCCTGTCCCGGCAGATCTCCTGGGGTGGGGGGCTTCCCAGGGTACAGAAGCGTTTCCTCTCTCACAGCTCCCTCCCAGGGGCACAGGTCCCATCCTGGTTTGTTTCTTGCTTTTTTTTCTTTTTTCGTACCCAGTCTGTGGAGATCTTCTCGCCCTTTGAGCAGTCTGGGCTCTTTTGCCAGCATTCAGTAGACATTCTGTGAGAATCACCGCACATGTCAGTTTTTGATATTTCTGATGTATTTGTGGGAGGAGGTGAGCGTCACATCCTACTCCTCCACCGTCTTGATTGCTCCCCTGTCTTGTTTTTAACCATACCGTACACTGTCATCTCCTTTTCAGCCTAAGGGAAGTCTGATGACCAGGGACACGTGTAGTGGGTCACTCCCTGTCACCCTCACACAGGTCTGTGGGCCACCTGTTGAGGCCATCATCCTCACTGCAGCCCCAGAAGCCCACAGCTCTGTGTGCTCCTGGAGCAGCCTCAAGAAGCAGAACGCAAATGAGAAGATCAGACCACCAAGTAAAAGCCAGAAATTAAAAAAGATTTTCACTTCTGAAAAGATTTTATTCATTTATGTAGAACATATCCTAAAAGATACATATTGCTTTAAGGTAGCTGAACAGGAAGAGCACGGAGGTTTTTTTTTTCCCTCCAGAGATGGTTGGGGGGGACCAGAATTGTTCACTTGGCGTGTCTCTGGTGGCTGAGACTGTAAAGGATCCACCTGCAATGCAGGAGACCTGGTTCAATCCCTGCATCTGGAAGATCCCCTGGAGGAGGGAATGGCAACCCACTCCAGTGTTCTTGCCTGCGAAATCCCGTGGGCAGAGGAGCTCCAGTCCATGGAGTCACAGTCAGATGCGTGAGGACTAGCGCCTGCTCCAGCATTGGGAAGGCACATGGCTCTTTTCTCCTGTGAACTTGCCTCAGGGCCTGAATTCCACCAGTAGCTGGACTCCTCATTGTGTCCCAGTCTTAGCTGTAGCTCTTGGGATTTTCATTGTCCGCGTAGACACTGGCTGTGGTGTGTGGGCTCTGCAGCGCATGGGTGCCGTACTACCAGCCCTTGGGCCTAGGTGCTTTGCGGCATGTGGGATCTTAGTTCCCAGGCCAGGGATCGAACCTGAGTCCTCTGCCTTGCAAGGCAATTTCTTAACTACTGGAATACTGGGAAAGTGCTCCTAGTTTGGTTTTTATTTTGTCTGTATGTGGATTGAATCTGCTCTTGAATATTCAAAGTCTAGTCATCATACTGATTAAAATAGTTACAACGCGCTCCTGGAGGCCCCGAGTGGGGTGGCTGGGCGCTTCCACCACCTGGGAGTTTGAGGGGCAAGAAAGGTCCTGAGAGACCTCATGGTCAGATCCCAACTGTGCATAGATTCTTGGACGGGCTCTGGAGTGAGCCTGAGCTCTTGTTTGGGCAGCTGGTTTGTGGTGGAGCCAGGATGGTGGCCAGGACCCCTTTCTCGGCTTCCTTCACTCCATGTCCTGTCCCGTCCGGCTCCTGTCTCCCGGGGGGTGGTGTTGGGTTGCCCACTCCGTCAGAGGGACTGTTTCCTCCTCCTCCTTTGAGCCCGAATCTCCAGAGGCTGAGCTTTGGCACCAACACTTGGATTCTCTTGCCCCAAGTCACTGTACAGATGTCCCACTTGGGTTTCTGCATCATTGCCATCCTCCTCGGTGCAGCGTCTCAGGTGCTTTGCCAATTCTCACTGATTCTCACCGATTCATTCTATTGCCTGAGACAGGTGCCTGGGACCTGCCTCTTATTCCTGGCGCCTGACCCTTAAGGGCAGTGAACAGACACGGTGCTTTACTGAGAGGGGAGGGGTTGTAATCGTCCGTTTCATGAGGGCCCCCTGCTGTGGCCCCTGTTTGGACAGAACACTGCCTTAAGGTGTGGAAAGACAGGTGTGCAAGGGTGCAGCCCTGTTTGGGAGTGATGCTAGTGTCCAAGGAAAGGAAACGAGGGACAGAGAGACTCATTGCGTTGTGTCCATCTTGTCGCTTGTGAATCCAGCGCCGTGTGCAGGCGTTGCCCATTGAAAACAATAACCGCCTGAGATGTGATCGTGACCGTCCTACAGATTGTTGGGGCCCTGCTGGGGCCTGACGGCGCTGCTGTCAAGTCCTTGGCAGCAGCAGAGGTGGGCAGTGGGGGAGCTGTGCGATGCTAACTTTGCACCTTGTGTTTCATGGGGCCACAGGTGGAGTTCCCTGAAGCCCGGATCTATGAGGAGACCCTGAACATTTTGCTGTATGAGGCCCAGGATGGCCGGGGACCTGACAACGCGCTCCTGGAGGCTACGGGTGGGGCGGCTGGGCGCTCCCACCACTTGGACGAGGACGAGGAGCGGGAGCGGGAGCGGATCGAGCGCGTGCGGCGGATCCACATCAAGCGCCC